>VZRI01008527.1:218-23545 GCA_013397515.1 Upupa epops | reverse complement strand
AAGACTCTACCCTTACCCTTGTTGCACCTCATTCAATTTCTCTCTGCCCAGCTCTCTAGCCTGTCCAGGTCTCACTGAATGGCAGCACAGTCTACTGGGGTGTCAGCGATACTACCCAGCGTTGTGTCATCAGCAAACTTGTTGACAGTGCACCCTCATCCAAGTCATTAATGACTGGTCCTAGTACCGATCCTTGGGGACTCCACTAGATACAGGCTCCCAACTAGACTCTGTTGCATTGTCCACTGCTCTCTGGCTTCTGTCCTGCAGCCAGTTCACAATCCATCCCATTACCCAATCATCAAATTCAAGGCTGCAAGGATGCTATATGAAACTGTGTCAAGTGCCTTACTGAAGTCCTCCCCTTCTCTGCTCAACACTTAGCCCAAATTCCCCCACTGTCATCCAAGCATTCCCATCACCTGCCTTTTCAACAGATCACCCTGATCTTACTGTAACCTCAGTAGATCACACCCAGTTTTTAGGACTAAGAAATCCCTGCAGATGTTTCTGGCCTCTTTCACTTGCTTTAAAAGATTTTACAGCATCTATTTCCTCAAGGGCATCTCTCTGCATCCTGAATGATTTATTTCTTCATGGTTCTGAACCTTAGGGATACGATGATTTAAATACTAGAGCCCCCACTGTTGCATGGGCATGTTAGGGAGATGGTTATTATTTCAGAGGGATGACCACTTCCCTACACCTGCTGGCTACTGAACCAAGTTCCCTAGCTACCAATGGCACCTTGATGAAATCTGCGGTAGTCTGAAAAGCAGTGGGGGAAATGTAGAGGTTCAGGAGTTTTAGAAAACTACTTCTGTAGGGATAGATGCATAATTGCCTTTACAGCTGTCAACCAGCCAGCCCTTTCACAGACATTTACCATTAAGAGTCCCTTCAGGCCTCACTCTGATCCATAATTAATACAATTCATAAAATGAGACTCATGGCAGGGGTGTCCCCTCTTCTTCCTGTCCCAAACAGGTATAGGCAGCTTCCCATTTGTATAAAAGGTGCAAGGAGATAATTGAAAATTATTCAGAGATGCACTCAAAGAACACAGCAGGAAGGCACAAGTAGAATGAATCAGTGCTCATCCACTTAGTCAATTAATTATAGACAAAAATCAGACTTATCTGAGTCTAAAGATAAGCTTTTAAAAGTCTGCATCTCTGCCCTCTCTAGCCTGCAGAACCCATGTTTCTCCAAAATGAAAAACTAAGAAAAAAGTTTCCCCTGTTAACAATACTTATTCAAGATGAAGTGTGGAGATTGCAACTAGTAACTTCAGGCAATAAAGTTTATTTGATGTGTTGGGCAGGAGTTAAATCATAGGACATACATTCCCTTTCACAGACAGAACCAGGAAATTCTGGTTCAGAGTCATACCACAACATATTTATCCCCTAATAGGAACACCTTGTTTCATGTCCTAAAGTGTATAGCTTGGGCAGTCTAAGACCAGCTTCCAGCCCCCTGAACTTCTGGTTGAACCAGTTCCATGGGTACAGCCACTAGATGCTTCTCAACACTGACTGTTTTTCTGCTACTGGCTCCTAAGTGTTTTGAGTCATTTTAGAGTGATTTTCACTTGGAAGCAGGGAAATCCTTGAAGGGCAGGGCTGATGATTGCACCCAACTCTGGACCAAAGATAATTGGAGAAAAATGTTTAAAGAGCATGGGTTAAAGATGCTCAAAAGATGTAAAACATTCTGTGATAAAGCTCTAGTCTCTGAACCTCACCTCACTTTTACCCCTGAACCCTCTGCTCCTGCCATTACAGCAGGTCTTCTCAAAACATGGACAGACATGGCAAAAACAAAATTTGAGGCAATCAGGATACTCAACCTTAGGGAAGGCTAGAAGACAGACAAAAGACTTCTTTGTACTGGACACAGTACAAAGGCTGTCTCCACTCTGCTTATTTTGGCTAGAAGTGTTGCTAATACCTGGATTGACCCAGTGGAGGAGGAGACTTGAGCAATCTGAAAGAACAGACCCTGTACATAGTCACAAAAAACCAGTCACAAGAACAGAAGATATGCCTCCAGTGGGTTTGGAAGAAAATTCCTTGTATTTTTAACAGAAATTCTGCTGATTTCTAGCAATTTGGGAAACGTTTCTTCTTGATGCTTTTCAGTTGTTTGTGATGTAGCTATCTGAGCAAGTCACTCCAAGATTTCTTCATAGTCACTGGAGATAGATGGCTCATTGTAGAGACCAGTGAATCTTACACCACAGCACAGATTGTCACAAGAAAGGACAGGGTTGAATGCAGATTTCTAAAATAGGCTCCCAAAAAAATGGTGTGTGCACAGAAGCCATCATATTATCACAGCATGTTCTGGTACTCCTGACATGACAGCAAGTGCTTTTCTCTTCCTCAAACCTCATGTCCTTCACACCCCATTAACCTCAGCCAGTGCCATGTAGAAACAATAATGTGAAGTTTAACCAAAGGCTGAGTTCAGATTCCAGCCAGCCCAAAGCTGAAACATAAATGAGCAAAAAACCATGAGGCAGGATTTGCAGTGCCCACCAGCATTGGGCCACCTTGTCTCATCTTAACACCCCATGCACAGGATGCGCATTTCACACCATGTGAAATGCTGTAAGCAGCTTATTTTAGGTGGCTGTGCATCAGGAACCCTCAAGCAAGATAAACCTTTAGGCTTGCTACAGTGCATCTTTTTTTAGAAAATAATTTATATTAACAAGCTTTTGTGGAAGAAAAAATATTGTTGTGAGCCTGCGCAATATTTCACTATGACTTTTTTTAAAGAAAAAGATTGTTTGTGCTCTGGGGCATAGGAAGTTAAACACTGGCCTGAAAATGAGTGAAATCTACATTTTGCTATTCTGATCACCCGCAACAGGAATCTCCAGGTGATATGTGGGAGCCAGGCTACAGCTGGGATGTACCCGAGGCAACTATACAATAAAAGAAAGGTATCATCCTTTAGAAAATATTTTCAGTAAAAACCATCTTCTGAACATTAAAATCATCTCTTGAAGTACCTGTTAGAACACTTACACAGTATTTTCACCTTATTTTCTCAGTGCTTGAGCTCTCTGTTAATTCTATACTGTGAGAATGAAGATTTGGTTAAAGTCTAGGTAATCTGCCAGCACTCTGGCATGTCTGGACTCTCAAGAATCCATCACTGCGGAAATAAAAAGGAAATTAAACCACTGAAAAAATAAAAAAGTATGTTAGGTTGCTATGGAGCCTGATTAAATTTGGAAGTAAGGTTTAACTTGCAGCTTAGTTCACATTATTCAAAGGAAAGATTTAAGGTGACAATTCACATCCTTACACAGTGAGTATGGCAGGGGATTGACGGGTCCCATGCTGCTGCTCAATTAGCAGCAGCATCCTGGGGTCCTCTCTGAAATGGACCATTCACAGAAGTCCTCTCCTCAAGATGCAGACTGGGCACCTGAACTTTAAACACCTTTCTGCTAGTTTCTCAGTCCTCTAATTTTTTTACAGTTGTGTCACTTCAGTGGGTATAAACCTTAGCCATTTGGATCTGACTTTCAAACAGGTCCATGAGCCAGTGCTATTACACTGCAGCCTATTTGTGATATATTACAATGTAATGTATACAAATAGTAATGAACAGTCTCCTCTTAGATGATCTCTCTTGCAAATTAAACAACCTTTGTAAGCTACCAAGTGTGCCTGAAACAGCCTCAAGAACAATCATCATAAAGAGACCAAGTATTCTGGTTTGAAAATTACCAAGTTTTCAAATATTAATTGTTGTGCTTTTATGCCAAAAAAGCATAAATACTTTTTTCCTGCCACTTTATACTAATTCAAGTACAGAGCAGTATAATGAATTATAACTACTACTTTTCTATGAAGTCTGGGGTCTGAAGGTCTTGACAGCAGTAGATGTAAACTCTCTGACAATGAGCTGATGTTATAATACTGCAAGTCAGACAAAGGATCCCTGAGATGAAATGGAGGCCATTTCACTACTCAGGATCTGGATAATAGGTCTTATGAAGAGCAGCTGAGAGAATTTTGGTTGTTTAGTCTAGAAAAAAAGGAAGCTGAGAGGAAACCTTATTGCTGCCTACAACTACCTGAAAGGAGGTCAATCTGTCCAACTAAGTAACAAGTGATAGAACAAGAGAAAACAGCCCTAAGTTGCACCAAGGGATGTTTAAACATTAGGAGAAATCTCTTTACTGAAAAGGTTATCAGGCATTGGAACAACTTGGCTGGGAAGGTGGTGGAGCCCCTATCCCTGGAGGCATTTAAGAGTCATGTAGATATGATACTGAAGGATATAGTGTAGGAGGACTTGTCATTGTTAGGCTGACAATTGGACTCTATGATCTCACAGGTCTTTTCCAGTCTGGGCAATTCTGTGATTCATCTACTCTTGGTTAACAGCACATAAAATCAGTAATCTGGTAGTAAGTGCCTTCATAACAAAAACTGCTGCTTTTGATTTAAAAGTCATAACACCACAAGTAGTTTCACAGTTAAAGACAAGATCACTTCTGTCAAACATCACATTACTAGTTCGCTTATGAAAGAAATGTCCTTTTTTTTTAACTAGATTTGTGTTTTCAACTGAAATGATTAAATAACTCCAATTAAAACAAAAATTCAAGTTCTAGTCAACTGAAACTCTTGACCATAGTTGCAATTACACTGATACAGCAATCTTTTATTTCTAACCAGACAACAAAAGTCTGACTGAGAATACCAAAGGCCAGAGTTCGCACCGACGCATGTTCACTGAACACGTCACACACAATAACAGAGCAGCACGTTTAACCCCATGATTTTATACACAACTGAATATTGCAAGAAGTTCTGAAATCTATGTGTAGATTGTGCTGGCACACTGCTACAGTTATAAGGTAGAAATGCTTGTGATAAGGTTTCACAGCTATACTCCAAACTGTAGTCCTCCAGTTCATCTGTATGTTTTTTTTAAACACCCACATGCTTTCATTCTCTTTTTTAAGTGTCCCAGTACCATCCACCCTGCTTCATTCCCACCCCATCAATGGGCACAACTTCCAAAATATCTGTCCCTGTCAGCTAGTCCTTGTGTGATGCTTCCCCTCCTCAAGGCTCATGTTTTTGCACTGGGAAATGCTAGTACATAGAAAACCTCCTATCAGAAAAGTACTGCAGGTAAGAAGGCTAACCACCAATTTGAAGTGTGCACATATTCATCTGCAATGTTAGTCCAGATACAAATTTTTCTCTGATCCAAAGTAGAGGACATTTTTTTATGGGCAGCATTTCTTTGGAGTAACTCCATGAATATGCTGCCAGAGGCTGAGCCCATCCACATGTGTTGCTTCCACTGAGCAAACAGGGCTGCAGAAATACCCAGCACATCTAGGTAGGAGGACAGCTGTAATGCAGTAGCTGTACTTACAGAATCACAGAATAATCATGGTTAGAAAGGACCTCCTAGATCACAGAGTCCAACTGTATCCACACCAACAAAAAACCTAAATACCAGAGAGATGGGAAAATCCAAAATAACTTCCTCCATCCCTGCTACTATAGCACATCATTCACTCGAGTCTGCCAGGCCATTAGCAAATCCTTACAATTTGAGAAACTCTCACTGATGTTGCAGGGATCTTGCACAGTGTGACTCATGGCAGGCTCTCTTTCCAAAACCAAATTACTTTCTGCTTAATCTTAGGAAAAGTTGTCAGAGAAGAGAAAGTGAAAAGGACCCCCTGACATCTAAAGAGCTACATCAGTCCTAGCAATTCATTAGGGCTACACAACATTTGGGGAGCCTCATATGAGCAGTCAAACAGACCAAGAGATCACTGTGTTAACTAACAGATGCAATGGCAAGAACAACAAAGTGGAGCTCTTAAATTCATGACATGACTGAAGCAATGTCCCAAAGATATTTGTCATAGCACTGTTTTAGATGTGGGGGTGCAGAGGACAAGACTAAGAAACTGCTGCTCAGCAAGGTAACATAAGGTTTCTTTGTTGTCCCTACAGAGTATTTGCAGAAGAAAAATAATAGAATGATTAGGGATCGGAAGGGGCCTCATAAGATCATTTAGTCCAATCCCTCTGCCACAGCAGGATCAATGCACACTACGAATACACTAATGCATGGACTTAGCCATCAGTACTTTCTGTCTTGTGGGCAAGTCCCACCAAATTCTGTTTGACTCAATACAATCAGTAATTGCTGTCCATGGCACCATCTCATGCATCTGCTGCTTGGCTACCAGAATTTCTTCTGGCATTTCCCTGTTCCCATGTTCCCTGCATACTTGCCCCACAACTCCCAAAATAACCTGCATCCAGTTCCTCTGAGGACTGTGTGTTGATGCTGGCTTTAAGCCACCCACAAGTTTCAAAGTGCCTTCAACAACCTTGTGTGCCCTTCAGTATGCAAGAACAATGCAAAACTGGGAGCACTTCTGGAATCTCCAGGCACTACACAACACTTAAGTCAGTAAGGTAGTAAATAGTGAAGATTAATCACTCTGTCCATCATTATTATGACTATTTAACCATAGAATTCAGACAAGATGTTTTTCCAATACTATAAAACAAAAAATACTACATCTGGAGACCAGGAGCACAGATGTTATCAATACCAGATGAGAGAGGCTGCCTTGAGAAGCAGCAGATGTGTCTCTGAAATCACTGTAACCGACTTGGCATAAGCACTCAGCATGCCAGAGTAAAAATGGCAGACACAGATTGTGGACACAAATCCTAGCACTATTCATTATCCATGCTATGTAGAGCACTGAGCTTGCAGCTGGGGGTGGTTATTGAGATGTGTGGGAACCATGGAGTTCTAGAAGAAAATATTTGCAGCTTCTGAATTCAATATATGCAACATGGTGCTCAAGGACATGGGTTAGCAGTGGGCTTGGTACAGTTAATAGTGTAAGCCAATTACCTTAAAGACCTTTTCCAATTTAAACTATTCTATGATTCTAGCATACACCTTCAGGTGCTCATTTTCCACAGTACTTTCAAGAGCTGAACAGATTAGCTCAGAATATGGGACAATCCAGGACTTTTCAGTCTTGTTGATGAGGGTGTAGCAATCTGGAGGTCAAAGATAATGTCCAAGGTTTGATGCAGAAATACAAATTAATTTCATAGTGATGATAAAGTTATGAGTATATTGTTTTGTAGGGAAGACAATATTCCCTTTGCTTGAGGAACAGTTCCTGCTAACACAAGTTCACCATTTTCCAAAGCACATTTGTTATTTAAGCAAGTATAATACAGTTAACACGTGTTTCAAGGGTATAAGAGTACATGAACTGCCTGGTTATATCATTCACATGCCAAAACACAGACCACACAAGCTAGGTTTAGGGGTTTATCAGTGACAAGAGAATTATTGCTAAAGACTTGGTTAAACTGGCCAGCTTCCCTGTACTCTATCTTGGCCAGACCTCTCTAAGAGTTCGCAATCCTTCATTCTCTGAGCAGACATATGGCACAGACCATCTCCTGTTCTACTTAACTGTGATGAAGACTAAAGCACAGCATCTTGCCATATCAGCCAGCCTAGACAACTAGTTCTTGCCAATTTACTGAACCACCCAGCCAAGGGTCAACATGATAACAACTGGAGTGGGATGTTTAGATTTCTTTAATGTACACATAAAGTACCAATTTAGGTTCTAGCAGCTACTTTTCACACAGTTTTTGGAAAGACTCTCTTTTTCCACCACAATGACTCAGCTCTTCCCTACTAGGAAAATCAACAGGGTTTGGTAAGTTAAATCTCCTTCACTGCTCAATCTTGCACATAGGCTACAGAGCTCGTCTTTTTCTTGATACGAAGCAAAACACATTATAACACCACCAGTGCAACAAACAGGACCACCACATCTAACACCCACATTCAAGTCATGCTATACCCTTCATCTCCCTTTTAAGTTGCTGGATAAATAGAAACTCTATTTTATTGCTGAAAAATGTAGTTTCAGGTATCCAGGGCAATAGCACACTAAATACATAACAAACAATATCATAATATGATAGTATATATATATACACAATATATACAATATATATAGTATATATATATCATAGTACCATTTGTTAAACACCCCTCCATCAGTCATCCCAGGCTTTCTCTCATCTTACCCAGCATGGCTAAGAGCAGGTTCAAACAGTAGAACAGGATGCTTTTTGTTAACACCACAATAGCATTGCAGCAAGAGCATGTTCCTTCCAAGGTTTATCTCAGCTTTTACCATTATGCAAGTCTCCTACAGAATTGAAAGAATACATAACACCCCTTACTAAAACTTTTGCTGTTTCAGTATCTGACCCTGAAAACCTATGTTTGATGTTTTAGAAATGCAAGGACTTGACCAAAAATAACTCCAAAAAGTTTTATGAAGAGATAAAGTTTGGATCTGAGGAAAAGGACTTTCAGGTGACAAGCAAATGGTTTATGCTTGTCAAAGGCATTATGATAGGACAAAGGGCAATAAGTGCAAGCTGGAACAGAGGAGGTTCCATATAAATATCACAAGGAACTTCCTCATAGTGATGGTAACAGAGCATTGGAAGAGGCTGCCCAGTTGGGTTGCAGAGGCTTCTCATGAGGCATTCAAGACCCACCCGGGCATGTTCCTGTGTGACTTGGTCTAAGCGATCTTGCTGTGGCAGGGGGATTGGACTAGATTATCTTTTGAGGTCCCTTCCAATCTCTAATGATTCTATGATTAATTTTTTATTTGAGTTCTGACAGAAGCAAGTACATCTTGAAAAAGGACTACACAAGCTTCATGATTACTTGCTAATGTCCATGTAAGTACCCACTGCAGGTGCCACAAGGTACTGAAGTTCCTGAAGTCTGGAGTTTCTCCAGCATTACTTAACTTGGAGGCTAGAGTACATTTGAACTCTGGAAGAGATTACAAGAAAGCACACTTGTTACAGCCCATTTTTTGATCCTAGAGCAGGAGGACCAGTGAGTATAGTGACACACACCCCCCATTTTTATGCAGCTTTGACCTGCTCAACCTTCACTGACCATTTGTACGTAGAATTATCAGCTCTTAGGACAGAGTAAAAGCACAAAATCTTTGAACCTGTAGGTAACTTGAACAATCACTGACTTTGTTTCTCACCTCCTTGCATTTCAAGTTGAGGTGTGTAGGGTCCCAGGACATGGAGTACTGCATAAGCTGGAGTGCCTCACAGAACTGGAAGGCTCTAGCTCAGACCAACCCTTACCTCACAGGCCCAGGACTGTGCCTTGACATGTTTTAAAGTCAAGACTAGAGAACTGTCTGAGAAGGCTGACCTAGAAACAGTGACCATAATATAAGTGAAAGATAATCTGGTCTCAATTGATTAATCTTCAGTAAATCAAGGCTGTTGTGTATATTCATGAGGAATAAGAGTAGCCTGAATAACATCTAAAACCACACGTTTCCCTGTACCATATATTTATCCTGCCCCCAGTGTATCTACCCATACATTGGCCACTAACCTCCACAAATACTTTGACAACACTATCTAGATGAAAGAACTACTTGAGGCAAGTGATGTTGAGCATAAGTTTATTAGCACAAGAATTTCAGAATCATTCAGGTCCAAAACCTAATTACCATGAATGAAAAATGAATACCACAGTGCAAGACAGACCAAGTTACTCTGACCAATCTCACATTTGGGCTCATCACAAAGCCCCATATTTCTAATACCTTGTTTTGCCATCTTAAAAAAAACCAAAAAACCAAAACAAACCCAATCAAAACTCACTCTTTCCAAAGAGAGAGAGTTTCCAAGAGCTGACTTTTTTAAATAGTTTAATATAAGAGATGAACAGAGATGAAAAGGCCTTCTAAATTTCAACCAGAAGTGCAGTTTTAATGAGAACACAAGCCCAATCTAGGCACTTCAACGAGTGGTCTCCTCCAATGCATATGAGAAATGACAGTGTACTCTAACCATTCCCCCCCAAAGCTTCTACAACTACAGCCCAGCATCCCACCTTATAACTAGTGTCAGTGAAACTAAAGAACATATGAAGCACACTACACCATTGTTAAGTGTTTGATTGAGACTTTGATTGATGCAAAGGCTAGAAGTATTACTATCCATCTGGCTCTCCCAGTGCCCAAGTTGTCAGTGACTGTAGTAGACTTTCTTCTTATTCCTGCATAGGAATAAGCACCCTGATTGAATAGGTTGAGTGAGAGAGACAGTAAACAACTACCATTAGTACACTGACAACTTCAGGTCAAAGCAATTTGTCCAAGCTCACCAAGATTTTTTTTTTCTCCCAAGCACTTCGTGATAAGCAGAGATTGTTGCCATCTTAAAAAAAACACAATGCTAACACTAGAAACCCACAAAGCCTACGCACAAAACATACCTAACTCAACCCCAAAATACTGGTCTTTAAGTTTCAATAAAAAGCTTCAGGCTTTTAGACTAGATTTAAAAGCTACCTTGCTTTGTAGACAAGATATTAGAAGAAAATGAGGATCTTTTGAAAAATGTCCACTCAAAAGCAAGCTGTAGTCTTCAACTTCCAGCCTAGTGGTCGACTGAACTAGCCGAGAATAAATACAGCAAGAACAAAACCTTGAGCTGAGGGAGCATGAAATGTGCTTTACCTTACAACTTTGAGTGATCAGAGTGACTGTGGATCAGCACAGGGATTTTACCAAAGTGACTAAAACCCAGTCTACTCATAGGTCTCCTTGGTAGCATCTTTATCAAATAGAAAAAAATAATTTATCTTACAATGAGGAATAAACCAAGTCAAGGGTGACTTGGCAATAAATACTGACAGAGATTTAACCTCAGACTGGCTTAGCTCAGCAGAACTTACAAGCTTAAGAAAGCAAGCCACTATTTGAAACTGCATAGTCTAGTTTATTACAAGCCTGGTCCTGAGGAACAATGCACTGATATAGGACTTGCAGTCTAGTGTTACTGCAGCTTTAGTTTGATGCCACTGCCCAGAGGGAACGCATTAGGGTAATAGTATCAAGTAAAATACTCTTTCATTTCCACTTCACACACAAGTGAGCAACAGAGGTTAGAGGAGGTTTGCATCATGAAATACTGAAAAGGAACAATCAGGCAGGCAGGTTAGACTTGACCTAGGGTCATCACTATTAACTTTTACCTAGCACTCTCTCATGTTACCATTCTGCTACTCTTTGCTACAGAGGCCACCATAAACCTGAACTCAAAATCAGGCTACTAGGACTAGTCAAAACAGAAATGGGCCAACTGCTTGCAACACAATGATGAAAAGCTACTTATTCCAGCTCTACCCACCAAGCCAGGGTTATTCGAAAGCAATGAAATAAACAATGCCCCAGCAACCCCTTATACAGTACAATCAGCGCAGTAGGTAGTATGCTGCTTCAGCATCCAGTCTAACTGTTCAGGAGCTCAACATCCAGCATCCAGGCTACAAAGTACTGCATCTAAACACACCAGAGCAACTTATGAGCCAGGCAGGGAACACACAGTACTTCCAAGCTCAAGGTCAGCTGTTAAGAGAGCAGCCATCCAACTTAAGGTGTTATCAAAGGCCTCCGCAACACATTACATCAGCAAAAGCACTATATTTACAGCAGGAAGCTCAAATCCTCTGCAACAACATCTCAATTGGAATCCATTAAAGTCTTTAGCACTTCCTTTTCCAATTCATACATCTGGCCTGATGTCCAGTCAAGGCATTCAAAGGTTAATATAACCTAGGTGTGTCTCAAGCTTGCAAAGCTCCTGAGCATCTGACCTTCCACACAAGCTGACACATAAGAACAGTTTCTGAAGACCAGCCATGATACTGCACAAAGACATAAACAGAATCTAAACTATTTGACATGCAAATCAAGCATGTTCCTCTAGGCATTAGTTTACTTCTGCAATGGGCATAGCTTAGGTTGGTTTCAAAAACAAGCTATTTAAGATAGTATACTAATAACAAACTCACAAGCAAAAAAATCCTTCTTTCTAGTGCCACACTACACAAAGCCAAGTATTGCCTTACATGCAGAAGTGATTCATGCCTAGGTCTGCATTCCAGGAGTAAGCCTGCACTACATTTGACATCCATGACAACGCTGGCATCATGTTAGTTTTTAAAAAGCCTTCCAAGTAGTCAGTCTTGGGTGAGAGATGCTTTCCCTGGTAGCTGCATCAAGTCCAAGCCACAGTTAATAAAAAAGGCTGGGTTCACTTTCAAATTTAGCTATTTTGGCTGACTACTCAGGAAGCCTTTAATGGAAAAAAAAGTACAACACAAGACACCAAATTACTTGTCTATTTCCTACTGAAACTGATTACAAGAATGTTCAAAAAATTAAACTAAAGCATGTTCAACAACAGTTTTCTTTCTAGATTGTATCCCTTCCTGCCTTCCTAAACAAAATGAAGAATTCTGAAGAGGGCAGTCCCTACAAACTAATCATGAAAAAGAGAACTTGCAAAGTAACTAGGTTTTGGTCCTGTGAGAAACCAGCAGCTTGCTATTGCCATTTAAGTGCTGTACTGCTACTGTTTTCTACCTCCCACTGTAGCCTGACGTTTTAACTGCTTTCTGCTTTACCTTCAAAGTTCAAATTATTTGTTTGATTAGGCACTTTGGTATCATGGACTTGCAGAGACAGTTAAAAGTCATAAAAAGCTTTAGCAAACAAGTACATTGCACCAGTACATATTAAATAGGTCTAAGATTTGCCTTTTAGTAGACTTCTCTGATTAAGTAAAGAAAACTCAAACATTTGCTATTGCAATTCAGTGAAAATCATTGTTTATATATAGGTTCTTAGTACTGCTATAGGCATAACTGGGAAATGTTTAACTTCCTACAAGAAAGGCACAGGAATTTCAGAGCAGCAAGTTCAGCTGCTTTAGGAAGTTCAGCCCCCACCACCACCAAGCGAGTATATCCACTTCCAGATGCTATTCTCAAGACTTTCAACACATACAGCCTCTGTGGTGAGCTCTGCTTAGGGTTTATATAACTCTTTAAGTGAGGGTTAAGACCAGTAAAGAGGAAGACTTTGGCTAAGCACTCAAAAGACCATCTCATACAGTGACCAGGTGATAATAAAGCAGTAAACTCAATCCTTAAGTGGTGTCAGAAAGGCAAGCCTTCAGGACCTGCCTGAAATTGTACAAGAATAAATTCATTTTAGGAGGCACTTTAGGATTTTATACTGTGGCAGAAGTGGACATGATCCTGCAAGTTGGTGTTTTTAGGGAGCAGGGCAGTGAGAAGGTGGTGCTTGCTGTGGACCTGTGAGGAAAAAAGTTGGGCCAAACCTCTGTGTAAACACTACACTAGTTTCAAACTGTGACAAGTACTGTTGTGAAAGATGCAATCAGAAAAGCTTTATATATATCAAGCCTGGATTTCACAGTGTTTTCACATCCTAGCTATTCAAACTGTGGCTTCAGTTCCTCATTTCAAGGCTTTTTCACATTAGCAAGTTTCAAATTGTGATTTGGGACATGTTTAGAGATGCCACCTTCCCTATTTTTGTACTCTAATATTTAGCCAACTTATGCTACATAGACTTACTAATTCAGCTTCCAGGAAACATTTAACCCCTTTATATGACAGACAGTATCCATAGTTACCACCTCTACACAGCCAGAGAACAGAAGCAGCCCAAGCATGGCACAAGCACACCCTTGCACAATTAGTTCAATAGAAGATTGTCCAGAACTTGAACTGAGGAAGTACAGAGCAAGGAGATTAGTCTCTAGAAAAAAGTTTTGCTGCTATTCCAGGAGCTGCCACTTCCAGAACTAGTACAGAGTTTAGCTACTCCTCTTAACATTTGGCTGCTGGTTTTCTTCTAATGAAAATGTAATAAGGCTTCTCGGCATTCGTAGAGATAATACAGAAAGGTTCATAGCACATCACCTGGTTGCATGCTGCTAATGTACACCAGGAAATGGACAGTCCAATGCAATCGTTTTTAAATGAGAAAACCTCCAACTGATAGTTATTACTTGTCTATATACACACTCAGCATCTTGGCTTTCAGCAGCCTCCACTCAGGAACGCTCAAGTGAAACAATCAGTTGCAGGGCAGCCAAGTGGGGTAAGGCTGTCTGTAGGACACAGGAGCACTTGCAAGGTAGTAGTTGCTGAAGTTTACATCACTGACATAAGGTGCTGGCTGGTAGTAACAAGTAACATTAGTGGCAACAGGGATGATGTTTTGCTCTGCCAGGACTTTAAGTGCCAGCAGAGAAATCAAGTTGAGAGTCTGCCTGCGCTCATGTCCCATTAGACAGACTGTGCTCTCATTCACCACCCTGCGCAGAATCATGAGGTAGTCATATTTGCTCCTCTCTTCTTTGGAGAAGTGATTCTGGAGGTAGGTCTCTAATTTGCGCTGCTGGTCCAGGATGTCTGGGAAGTCTATGAAAAATCGGGAACACATGTAGCGCTCTAATGTTTTGATCTCATCCTTATCCATAGGCCTGAAGTCCCGTACTAAGAGATTGCTATACTTCAGAAGCCCACCACCTCTGATCTCTTCAGGATTTTTGGTAGCTATCAGCTTGTTCTGGAGATGATCAAAAGCTGCTTCAAAGTCTCCATACATGCTCTCCCCAATCACTGTTGGATGGAAATGCTCTGACATGGGGGTTTCCGAGTAGTCATAGTAAAAAAGCAGGGAGTCTAGTATGATTTGGAAGGAATCCACACTGAACTCAAACTGTCGTCGTATACAGTCCACAAACTTCAGCTCCACGTTCCTGCCATGTTTGTTGGAAAGTGAGATCAAGCTCCAACGGTCAGAGTCTGTGTACACTTTGACTAGCTTCTGGATGTAGGCTTCCTTCAGCGTTACTGGGCTGATTTTTAGCTTGCTTACTCCCTCTGGCAAGAAATTTAGAAGCGATCGCAACACTACATCTCGAACTAACTGAAACTCTGCCTCAGTTGGAAGAGAAACTTGAAAAATGAGATCCAGGTCTTTGCATCCCAGCCCATTATCCTTGACCAGGACATGACCAGCTGCAGAGCCATTCAGACGGACATCATGTACCACAATGCCTGCTTCATTCAGCCTACTCCGAACAGTCTGAACAATTTCCTTCAGAGTTATCTTCAGTGTTGGGAAGTTACCTCGTCCATGGATCGGAACCACCTCTGCAAGGACCTCATGTAGGCGGCTGACCTGCTCCCAGTTCAGTACACTGCATGACATGCAGTCTGTGTTGCTTCCTTTGCCTGCCATTGTAATGCTTTTCTCCTCAAAAGAAACTGTAGGGTGATGGAATAAAAGATGAAAAAGACAAATCAAACGTCATGCTTCCCAGATATCCTATGCTCTACTTTTCTGTCTGCACACATAGACAACAAAAAATAGCAGCTGATGCTAGAGGAGTCATAAGCACAAAGCACTTCCAAAAGTTAAGCACTGTTTTCTGTGTAATGAAACAAGTTCAAACTGCTCTCTCCATCTAACTCAACAGTGAAAGACACTCAGGTGTCAGTTGCAGGGCTTAAGAGATTCAATTCACAGAGAACATGCTAAAGAAATCAGATTTTTCTTTTCTAGAAAATTTTTTCCTTCCTTAACCACCAAGCATCTACCACTCCTGGGATAAGGGCCAAGTACACTTTGCTCCAGTAAAAAGCTATAGTACTTTGGCATTCCAGGCAGAATTTCAGATAGGTAACACAATTGTTCAGTTTTCACTCCAGTCTTCATAAGCAACCCTTAATATTCTTCTTTAGATACTCTGCTGAATCAAGTCGCTGATTTGGAACTACTCGTGCAAGCCCCAATCTATTGCTTATTCATGGGTAGTGAACAAACTTTGAAGAACTGGCACACACTCACATGAGTTTAAGGCACACATCATGTTCCTCAACACACTACCAACTTAAAACCTCACTGACCAGGATGAGGCTGTGACAGTCTGAGCTTCTGCACTTCTAAGGATTGTCTCAGTTGACCAGACCATCCTCTTTTACCTAGGAGGCTTGTGTTTTGAAGTATACAGATACTTGCATACGTTCTACAGTCATGTAACCCCAACTGGTATTAATACTTTTCTCTTTTTAAGCCTTCCAGGTTTCTATTGCAGCCAGGTGCTTCCCAACAGCTACAGACTGAGGCCTCACCTTCTTCCGCCCCAAGTACTTGTGAAGACTGCAGCTGCCAAGGTCAGACAAGTCAGACTTAAGGTAATTAACCCTTGCCTACCAGGAATTGCTTAAAACCTGCCAATACAGTTTCCTAATAGGTATCAACATAACAGATGGAACACTCATTAAGCAAAACTCAGTGAGCAGCTATTATCAACTCATGCCTGTCCTCTTCCAGATTTTGATGTTTGAACAGCTCATTTGGCCTGTCACCTTCTCTAAAGGTGGTAAAAATGCTCCTAGGGAAGAAATTTCTGCCCTTGAGCACAAGCTGCTGCATTACAAGCTCTGATGCTGTAGGACACAGATTTGGCAGGCATCAAACCATTGTCTGAATTACAAAATGTTTAGCCCAAGACAAATCAAATCCAATCCTTAAGACTACAATGAAGTATGAATTTGCAGCACCAAGCCTGCCAGCAGGTCCCATTTGGCACACAAAACACATTAAAATATATTTTAATCTTAAACCCACTGTTTTTTCATTAAATCTTTCAAATTACTAAAGGACACAAGAATCTTCCATGACTTCTAGCTTCAAGGTGTGAGTGCTTTTATTATCCCAAAACATACGTTTTTCACCCCAATGAGTTAACACCCAGAGCTGAGGGATTCCTTTATTGCAGGTTTGTGCAAAGCTGGGAGCTAGGTGGTCATCCACAAAGTCAGCTCCCCAAGTTGTGAAAGCAGTCCCTCATTTATACAACCCAAATGAGCATAATGAACATTTTAATTACCTACCAAGTTCCTACTGGTAATCATAACTTCAGTCCTAGAGCTAACTGGCCAACTAATTCCTCACTGTGAAATCAAGTGGCAACAAAACTGTGCATGCTCAGGAGAGAGAGGCTGTACCTGGGTCAGCATCTGTGGTCTGCAGGTGTGATTTTTACACTTACAATATGGCTATAACAAGGATAGTTCAGCTACAGGATACATGAGTTATTGACAGCACATTGATTAATGTCATCTTCAAACCTCAACAGCCAGGCTGTCCCTGCTTGCAGGTGGACAACCACCCCTTCTGCTGTTTAGGGACGTTTAAGTGTCTTGCAGCTGTCTAGTTCAACACCCACTAGAAACACCTCAAGTTAGCACAGCACTGACATATTACTTTAAGTTAGAAGAATCTGACTTCGACAATTTCAGTTGTTACCTCTGGAAGTGCTCTCTCTCCCTCCTTCCCACCCGCAGCCCTCTGAGCGGCCCAGACAACACGGTCAACCCACCCAGGCCTAGGAGCGGCGTCCCGCAACCCACCACACCACCTGGTCCCGATCGTCACCCAAGAGGAAGATAACCTTGAAGAAGGTAAGATTAAGCGTTTCAGCGGACAGTTTTAATCCTCAAAGCGTCCAAGCCGTGAAACCTCCCAACCCCCGAACCACCGCCTTCCCGTCCCACTCACCGCTGCAGCCCAGCCGCGCCGCGACTCCAAACGCTCGCGCCAGCCTCGCCCGCGCGCCGTGGGGCCCTCGCGCCACCCACCTTTTATGGACGCCCCGCCGCTTCACGCACCGCCCTCCCTCCGCCTCCGCCGTTGACTTCACTGTGGGGCGGGGCGCGAGGGCCCCCGCACCACACGCAACCTGTACTTCCCGGACAGCCCCCCTCCTCAGCCCCATCCCTCCCTTCTTCCCCACCGAACCTCACTTCGTGTGGCGGCGGGGGCGCCCAACGACCTTTTTCAGCACCCCGGCAACGGTCTCAGATCTTAAAGGGACTAATGGCGGGGGCTGGAACGCAGCGCAGTGTCCCCAGAAATGTTGGGCACAGCTATCAGTGCAGATCCCAGACTTCCAGGCTCGGGTTGAGTTTGCTGCGGGGTCGCGTCGGAGGCGGCGGCGCCATGGGTTAAGACAGAAGGGGCAAGGATGAGCCCCAGGGGCCCATCGGAAGCTGAGGCACTTGTCCCTCTGGAAACCCCAAACGAAGAGACACAGAAGAGGACGGGGCTGTTATAAGGGAAAGGGGCTTGGAAATGCACAAGAGCAGAAATCGACTGGTGTTGCATGGGGCGAGATCCTGGGCTGTAGGTGTAAAAGCTACAGGTTCTGCTGAAAACCACGAAAATGATCAGAGGGCTGGAGCACCTCTCTTATGAAGACAAGCTAAGAGAATCGGGGTTGTTCAGCCTGAAGAGAAGGCGGCTCCAGAGGAACCTTATAGCGATCTTCCAATACCTGGAAGGGTAATTGGAAATGTAAGGCTGAGGAAGAACTGTTCACAAGGACAGGGAACAATAGGATGCGGGGTCATGGGTTTCTGCTGGAAAAGGGAAGATTTAGCTTAGACATCAAGAATAAGTTCTGGTCGATCACTGGAACAGGTTTCCTAGAGAGGTGATTGAGGCCCCATCCCTGGAGCCATTCAAGGTCAGGCTTGATGGGGCTCTGGGCAGTTTGGTCTGGTGAATTGTGTCCTCACTTGTTGCAAGAGGGTTGGACTAGATGACCTTTGGGGGTCCTTTACAACGCTATGGTTCTATGATTCTATGTTGTGAATCCTCAGCTGAAGAGGAAAGGACATGGAGTGTTTGTATTCCGTAGGATAATCAGGACTCTGTAAAGGGGCTGAAAAAGCAAAACTTACCCTAGGACAGGCCAATTGTTGTATTTTGAGTAGAGCTACAAAGGTAATTACAAAGGTTTGGAAAACAAATCTGAACACATCCGTTACACTTACATCATCAACAGTCAAGAATGATGAATTAAACCTGCACACACATGGAGAGGGGCTGACTTTGTAGAATGAAACTGAGAAGTTCCTTTTAGCCGAGCAAACTCGAGAACTCTCTGAGCAGCTTATTGCAGTCCTCGTGAATTCAGAATGTTGCAGGAGAGAGGAAGAGGCATAAAACTTATTTCAAGATGGAGCTAGGAAAGAAAATATTACTGTCTACAGTGGTACAGAGTTGGACATGATGATACAGATCTCTCTCAAAGTTTTTTTCCTGTGTTTCTAAATAAAGAGAAATAGGGAGCTCAAAAAGAAGTAGTAGGAGAAATGAAGGAGTGTATGCAAATAAGGCATAACCACCGGTAAGGAAATGTCTCATTTGGAACTTTAAAAAGTCCTTAAGATACTTCTTCAGCAATATTTGTGCTTCAAATAATGTTATCTCATGATGACAACTAGTTATTTTGGGTAGTATATATTCTGTTGCCCCATGCAAACAGCAATTACACATTGACAAATATTTTCCTATTTGTAATTTCCACTAGATACCAGTAAAGGCAAAGATCAACTCCAGTACACACTGCTGTTACAGATGTTAAAGTATTAATAGAATGTTCACACTTTATTTGTTTCAAGTTCTTGTTTCACCTGAACATTTGTAAAACCAAAGAGGCATGTCAGCTTTTTCTTAAATGACACACTGGGTATTTTCTGCCTCCTCTGATTCATGGATCTTCAGTATATGTCAGTGGAAGTGCAGCACTCTCTGCAGTGAATTTAGACCTCCTGGCAATACACTTGTTTTAATTGCTTTTCCTTGGTCCCATGGAAGGGTGAATTTTGAAATGCCAGATAAAGTCTGCTCAACCAGACTCCTGGATAGGTCACAGGAGTAATAATGAAAATACATTTGAGTAATGAGCATGTAGAATGAACCTGTTGACCCCTGACAAGATTCAGCCTTCTGCTGTCCATCCTTCTGTGTCTGTACTGTACCATGAGGATGGAAATTTTGGATACACTCAGCCTACTGCTGAGATGAGATATTAAGAAGCACAGGTTACTGTTTGGATGCTGTGGCTGCTGAAGGGACTCTGACATGGTCCCAGACCTAGCTTGAGGGTACATTCTTGACTCTTAGGGTTTATTTAGGTCTTTCTTGCTATCTGTTGTTAAATCTGTGTCCAGGGAAAAGTAACATATGATCCCAATCTTTGCAAACTGTCTTTTCTCCAAGAGCAACTAAGATACAGACACAATCCTGCCAGCAGTGAGCAGCAGCAGCCAAAGTAACCCCCTGCCCTTGAACAAACACCATCTTGCCCTTCTCCCCCAACCACTCCATCTCTCATCTCCACCAGTGTTCCCGGTGGCTCCTCCCAGTCAGAGGAAAAAGAGCCTGGGATCTGTCAAAACAGAGGCAAGTAGGGAATTGTATGAGCACATATTGATTTTAATCCAGTAAACAGGGCAGCAAATTTGGCAGAAGAAACATACTTGAAAACCTCAAAGTCAGCTCAAGTGACCTGGCACTGTCAGATTAGTTTCCTTACATGAGGCATTGTTGAACATAATGTGTCATTATTAATCTTGGTTGCTACAGCTGTTAAAACCATAAAGAGAAGCACAGTTATTAATACCCAGTAGTAGTAACTGTCATGCTTTATTCTGTAATTGAGCATCAAATCTGCTGTTGGGAAACTCTTTTGTCTGATACATGGCAGAACTGCTGGTCAGCAGATGCTGAGAGTGTGCAGATAGGTAGGAACATCCCACCCACACGGGACTATGATGAAATGCTCATCAAGAGTGAGCCCCCTTTCATCATTGCCAGCTGCCTTTACCAGCCTTTTTCTGCAGGAAGATCAGCAATCCTTCCTTCTCTTACATGGATAAAGGTAAGTAGCATGAAGTCCGGTATGAACACACAGAGTATACTCATGCAGGCAACAGCAGCTATGTTTCCAGATGTGAAGCTCCTGCTGCAAAGGATGAGATACTACCACATAGAGCTCCCCAGCCCAACTAAGTTGTGAGTGCAGCAAAAACTGAGTCATACCTTCTCCAAGCAATGGGAAATGACACGAGGTGGTTTCAACAGCAGGACTTGTGCAAAGCAAGGAGCTCCATGCTCCTGCTGAGTTTAGATGTGAAAAGGACGCAAACACAATGTCACAAACATTGAAATGTCTCACTTGGAACTTAAAAAGTTCTTAAGATACTTCTTCAGCAATATTTGTGCTTCAAATAATGTTATCTCATGATGACAACTAGTTATTTTGGGTAGTATATATTCTGTTGCCCCATGGGCAAACAGCAATTAAATTACACATTAGTCCTTCCACTGATTTGCTGGAAAGTTGGGCTGTGGACTGTAGGCTCTTATCATAGAGTCACAGAATGTTCTGGATTGGAAGGGACCTCAGAGATCATCTAGATCCAACCTCAGGGACACCTCCCACTAGACCTGGTTGGTCAAGGCCCCATCCAGTCTGTCCTTGTACACTTCCAGGGATGGGGCATCCACAACCTTCCCAGGCAACCTATTCCAGTGTCTCACCACCCTCACTGTAAAGACTTTGCTCCAAATATCTAATCTAAATAGACCTTCTTAACAAAGCTTAACAAAGCATAAATCTACCCTCTTTCTCTTATGTATACAGACAAAACTGTTTAAAATCCTGATGGAATGGAACCACTCAAGTGTGTAACAAAGTACACTGGCCAAATTCTCCTGGTAAGGAAGTGGTGGTTACACCTCTGCCTGCACCGCCAGTGCTGGTGCTTTTGCTTCTGCAGCAGAAGACTCAGTTGTGCTGATCCGCTTCTGCTGTGAAGCTCTGGACTGGAAATGCCCACTGTGGAAATGCCGGGAAGTCCAGCATTTTCTTTTTCCCTTACACTCTAGCAGGTCAGACCCCTGCTGAGATGGAATGTACTTGCTGGAGTGAGTGGGTAGTGGACCATCATCTGACTTGTTTTTCCCCTGCACCTGAGGTTGTCCCAAATGCTTAATTAGTCACACGGTTTCCTGGAACCCAGGGGAGAACTGTCAAAAATGTCAGTGGTGTAAAAGAAGAGAAAGGCTGATAGGTAGAAGAGGAGGTGGGAGGAAAGAAAGGATTTTCAAACTAGACTGAGAAAGAAAATATTTATTCTAATTTGGGTATTGTGAGCAAATTCAGGACATGTGACCTCAGGCTGCAGGTGGTAAACACAGCAGAGTACAGAGAAACAGTGAGGTTTTTCAGGATGTGCAACCTTAGTCATTAGAAGTTCTAAGATACTGAGCTGGTCATGGGCTCAGCCCCACAGATTTTGTACTTTCCTCCACTACTGGTTTTCACTTTGAAACAGAACCTTTTTCGTATTTCCACATCTTCCATGGTTCTAGGAACCATTGCAGAGGAGTGTAATGGTCATACCATGACTGGACCAATCCTTGGCCATTTGCATCTGTGAGCTCTTTTTTTTAAACTCTGCTTGCTTTTAGTTGCAGATGGTACTGTTTGGCCTTGCAAATCCATGGATTTGAAGATTTACATAGATGGTTAACCACCTCTTAATACTCATATAATCCCTGTGTAATATAATCCTGCCATAAAACTAATAGCCCATTCAGCAAGTTGCATTTGTCTGCAGACATTCTTCAGGTCACTCAGGAGATGGATAATCCAGTGTTTCCCCATGGTAGGTTAGAAGCTGGGATGTGGTTGAATCACCCTGAACATGTTTAAAAGTCACATGGAGCTTAGGAACACAGTTTAGTGGTGGGCTTGTGCAGTTAGGTTAATGGTTGAACTCTGTGATCCTTAAGGTCTTTTCCAACCTGGACAATTCCATGATTCCAAGAATGGTGGGTTGCTGCAATTGCTAATGCTTCCACAATTAAATGTCCATATACAATATGATATGGTTTTAATTTCCACTGTTATTCTTTATGGTGCTTTTATACCCCTGATAGGTTATAGAGATTGTTACTGAAAAGCTGTCTACATTCTTTGATGCTTTTTCATAGACATTTTGTTTCTGGCAGCTGGCAACTGGCTGGCAGCAGTGGCAACTGGAAAAGGAGGTTTTGCACAGATAATACAGTTATGTAGCTTAGAATGATCTGAGAGCTGATATGCTGTCACACCCTTTCCTTTAAGTCAGCCTTATGTGATTTAAAACTAATCCATACAAAAAGGAGACTGGCCTTTGGCTGGAGTAGCTTGTCAGCCAGGCTGTAGCACAGTGACACAGACACTAGATGGGGGGGAGGCAGGGTGACTGCAAACATTGAGCTGCGGTGGAGTGGCACTCACAGAAACTTTGGGGTCCACCTCAACTACAAAGAGCCATCCTGGTCTGCTCAGTGGGCCACCAGCAGGACAGGGAAACTGCAGCTTTGGAAGCTGCTGTCCCACTGTCCATCTCTCAGGGTGGCTGACAACTGGTAGATGCTGGTACTAGTGAGTGAGTTCTTCAAATGCACAAAGGTAGCATCC
>VZRI01008524.1:0-21646 GCA_013397515.1 Upupa epops | reverse complement strand
GGATGAGACCCTGAAAAGCCTATGTGCCATTAGTAAGTATGGCTCCACCATACTGNCTTGGATGAGACCCTGAAAAGCCTATGTGCCATTAGTAAGTATGGCTCCACCATACTGTTTGTCTCCACCAGGCTGGCAAAGATCCTGTATACTCTGCCACCGAGAGGAGCCTCTATTAAGAGACAGAAATAGAGATTGCAGGTACTGATCTAAGCCTTTGGCAAACAGAGAGTCTAGAACCTGAGCTGACAGGAGCTAGAAGTATGCCAGAGATGTCAGCAGATGTCACAGAGTGCTGATGTCTGCATGAAGATCGGGAAAAGGAACTTTTCCACAGGCACCAAAGTATATTTGTGCTGTATTCTTGCCCCCACCCCTTTTCTGGAAAGTGGGAGACTAGCATGTGTGTGTGTGTGGTGGCTGTTGTAGTTATGAGTGTTGGTGTACACTCTTGTCCCAGAGCTCTCATCTAAGGTCAAAACCCAATGCGTTAGCTGTCTCTCATTTCTCTGAGTATGCGTAAAGGCATTGTGATATGGTTTCTGTTTTACCTTTTTGATTCTTTTACTTATTTGGGGATTTTTCCTTTTCTTATTGATGATGGGTTCAATAAACTGTTGTTTTTCTTAACAAAGTTGCTTCATTGCCTGTTGAACTCTTGGTGAGAGCTGGTTATTGTGCTTGAATTACAGGCATCAACCCAAACTGATTTAGACCCTCCCCCTAAACCATTACGGAAGAGCTAGGAAGTGATAGAGAGAAAGGAAAAGGGAGGGAAAATGATGCCACAAACACTTGAAACTCACGGGAAATCCAGGCCAGAGGACATTTGCTCATCTACAGCAAGCAACTGCCAGCAAAGACAGAAGTGTTGCACAGAGTGCATCTTAGGTAGGAACTGACTTTCCTAGCCCTAAAGAATTTGATCTCATTCTGTGACTGGGTGAGCCGCCAGGCAGATGAGAAGCCTGTGGACACGGCCTACCCAGACTTCAGCAAAGCCTTCAATGCAGTCTCCTGCAGCATCCTCCTGGAAAAGCTGGCAGCCCATGGCTTGGATGGGAGCACCCTCCACTGGATTAAAAACTGGCTGGATGACCAGGCACAGAGGTGGTGGTGAATGGTGCCCCAACCAGTTCGTGTTCAGTGAGCAGTGGTGTCCCCCAGGGATCAGTGCTGGGCCCAGTTCTATTCAATATCTTTATTGATTACCTGGATGAGGGGACCAAATCTCCCCTTACTTAATTTGCAGATGACATCAAGTTGGGGGCAAGTGTCAATCTGCTGGAGAGGAGGAAGATGCTGCAGAGAGATCTAGACAGGCTGGGTCAAAGGGCAGAGGCCAATGGGATGAGGTTTAACAGGGTCAAGTGCAGGAATCCTACACTTTGGCCGCAATAACCGCCCTGCAGCTACAGAGTGGGGTAGGAGTGGCTGGAATGTGGCCTGATAAGAGAGGGACATGGCACTACTGGTTGACAACCAGCACNGCAGTTCTAGGCCCCTCACTTCAAAAAAGAGATTGAGGGGCTGGAGTGGGTCCAGAGGAGCAACGGGGCAGGGAAAGGGACTGGAGGGAAAGTTTTATGGAGAGAGGCTGAGAGAGCTGGGGGTGTTTAGCCTGGACGAGATTCAGGGAGGACCTTCTCCCTCTCTACAACCACCTGAAGGGAGGTTGCAGTCAAGTGGGGATCAGGCTCTTCTCCCAGGCTACCAGTACCAGGGCGAAAGAGCAGGGCTTGACGCTGCCAGAGGAGGGTTAGGTTGGATGCTAGGAAGCCCTTCTGCACGGAAAGGGTGATCAGATCCTGGAATGGACTGCCCAGAGCAGCAGTGAAGTCCCCACCCCCGGAGGTGTTGAAAGACAACCTGACTGTGGCCCTTAGTGCCCTGGTCTGACTGATGAGGTGATGTTAGGTCATGGGCTGGATGAGCTCAGAGGACTTTTCCAGCCTCAATCATTCTGTGAAATCATGATCTAGCCTCTAGCTGTTTTGCATAAAGAAGGCAGCAGCACATGTACAACATAAATGGTGACAAGAGGCAGTCACTGCTGATAACCTATCTAGTGAATGCAGTTCCACTGACTCGGCCTGGAGGATGCCATCTCCCAACTGGTGCTCTGCAACCGTCACTTTCTGCAATAAAAATTATTATGGGAATAAAGACCAAAAAAAGGGATTGCCTAGGCTGAATTCAATGGAACTTTCCATGGGCCTGTGTGCACTTACTTGAGCGTCTCAATCTTTCGCAGTCTTGTAGACCTTGGAATGGCTCTTTCCAAAAGGAGTTCTGTAGTGATTTTGGACATTTTTAATGCCCCTCTGCTGCAATCACTAACCAGCTCTTTGATCGCTTCTTGTAATCTTCCTGGGAAAACAAACAAATAAGAGGAAGCTCTTTCTAATGACTCTGTGAGGGGAAGAAAAAAAATAAGTGATGATGTTTGCTACTGATTTTGCAGCTGTGACTGACATTGCCTTCTTTTTCCTTTTTTTTTTAGCACAGTGGAAATTAAAACACCAGTTTGTTTTGACCTCGGGCACATACTCACCCAACCCATCTTCAAAACCACAGCAACACCTCCCTTGGCAATTAAAGCAATGAGACTTACTAAAGGCAGAAGCTGTCCATGAGGGGAATGACACCTGGGGCTAGGACAGTCTTAGAGGTACCTGTTTGAGCCTCTCCTGAGCAATCTGGCTCTGCTTAAATAAACAACTACGGCAAGAATAAATACACCTAGAGCAACCATCTGCCTCCCAAGGAAATGACACCATACATTCCCTGGTCTGACCAGGTAGGTAGATTCTTCACTGACAACTTCTAAACTCCCTACAATTTGGGAAACTGAATCTATGATCAGAAAAGGGAATCCCCATCAAGCAATAACATAATTTCCTCACCAAAGGAAAAAAACAGAATTCAACACATTATTGGTAATGAACAGCTGTTTTCATGCATTGCTGTGGACCATACACATGCACACACTGATATTTAGATTAACAACACTGATAGGACCAAGGCAGCTTCAGGAAACTGGCACTCTGATATAGATTCCAAGGGAGGGAAATAAAACAGCAAAATGCTCCAAGGCCAGGATCACTGCTGCCTATCTGCCACTCCAGTATCAGGAGAAAAATACAAGGCACTAAGCTGTCCTTAGCCTTGACTTCGGCACAACATGCCCACAGCACCTCAGGTGTGATGCATGGCAGGACGCTGCTTTGTTAGCACCTGTGAGTAAGGCAGACCCTTCACATATGGAGTACCTGTCTACCAGCATAAAAAGTACTGAGTCTGAAAAACAGTGTGAGCTCAGCAGGACTTGATTCTTCCAGCGACAGCTGTTACAGCATCACAGAATCCTGAGGTTTGAAGGGAACTGTAAATATCACCCAGTCCAACATCCTGCCAGAGAAGGATCACCCAGAACAGATCCCACAGGCACAGTCCAAGAGGGTCTGGAGTGTCTCCAAAGCAGGAGACTCCACAACCTCTCTGAGCCAGGGCTCTGTCACCCTCACAAGGAAGATTTTCCTTATGTTTAGGTTGAATCTCTGCTCCAGCTTGTGCCCAGTGCCCCTTGTCCTGTCACTGGGCACCACCACGAAGGACCTAGTCCCATCCTCTGACACTAACCCTTTAGATACTTGTAAGCCTTGATGAGGTCGAGAAAATCAGTGCTTAGTCTCCCTCCATCTCAGCGTCCTCCTCTCCAGACTTCTATCACTGATGGCCAAACCTCTACCTGCTGAACCAAATAAACCTCCCTGAGCTCTGCTATCTGTGAGAAAAATGCGACCCCGATGACAGCAGATGCTCTCATCACCCTGGTTTTGCCCTCACCGACACCTCACACACAGGTCTCACCCGTGACACCGCGGGAGCTGCTGGGCAGAGCACGATGCCCCAGCTCCTGATGCCGGGTAATGCTGCAGAACGCCCTTTCGTTACACCACGGTCTCACGACCCGTTTACCCAGTCCGAACCGGCCATCGACCCCTCCCGCCCTCTCCGCAGCGGGAGGTTTAAATCTAAACGAATTCAGCTGTAACCAACGCTCACCGCCAGTACTACCGCTCCTTGCCCACACCCCCCAGCCTCCCGGCACAGTTCCCCCCCCCAAGCTGGGGATGGTCGCGAAGCCGCCGCTCTGCAGGGTCCTCCCTGCTCGGCTTCGGCGGCCCACGAGGCTGCAAAAGCCCCAGGACCGTGCCTGGGCCGCGGAGCAACCCGGTGTCGGGCGGAGGCGACGATGCCGCCACCAGGGCCTGGCTGGCTGCCGAAGGGCCGAGTGAGGTTCCGGGATCGCCGCCGCCTCTCGCTGTCGTGAGCCCGGCAGCCGCAGTGCGAGCAGCAGTACCCGGCCTTGGCCCTAGGCTCCCCACGCGAGACTCCAACTCCCGGCACCTCCCGCGGCGCGGCCAGGCCCCACTCCTCTGCTGGGCGCCGCAGAGACTGCTGGGATAGCGAGTCCGAGCCTCGTCCCCGCCCCCCTTAAACCGGCCTGGCCCGCGGGTCTCGCCGGTCCCGCCTCACCTGGGCCGGTTGGGCCGCGGGCGGGAGGAAGAGGAGCCGGGGATAGAGGAAGGGAAGGGGGAAGAGGTGGAGGAGGAGCGGGGGGGGACCTGCCTCCTCGTCGGAGATGGACGCAGCAAGCGGCGGCTCGAGGCCGGGCTGCGGCTGTTCAGGGATCCGCTCGTGTCTACTCTGCGAGGGGCCCGCACAGGCCGCTCCGCCCCCGCAGGTACCGGGGAGGGGGCGACGGGGCGGGGCCGGCGGCGGGGCGGGACTGGAGGAATGGGGGGCTGCTGCAATGTTCCCCTCGGGATGCGGACCTCGGCTAGGCGGGTGTGGCGGCTCAGGGGATGCGGGACCCAGCTGCCCAGTCCGGAGGGGGCCCAGCGCCATCCCCTCAGGGCTCTGCAGGGACCGGTGAGGCGCCGGGGACAAAGTGTGGACCCCCCAGGGCTGGTCCCACTGAGGCTGTGAGAAGAACCCGTGTGGCTTAACCCCAGTAACGCTGCGGCTGCACCCAGCTGCCTCCCGGAACTCACCTGGGTGGCACACAACTGCTGCAGCTTGGCCTCGGCGATTGTTATCAGTTGCCCTCATCCAACAGTTACTGAAATGACAAACCGTAGTATGTCTCCAGATGGAGGAAGACCCAGCATTAATCTCATACATCTGACACTGAGGATCATCTGTTCTTCCCTTTTTAATGTCTTTGCAGCGTAAAGACATTAATGAGAAAGAAAAGTGCCTTCAAGCAAGAGGCACAGTATAAAGAACAGGGAAGATTTGTTCCCTAAAAGCTGTTCTAAGATTTCTCATTTATCCAGGCAGTTTCTACACTGCAGCATCAAGGTTGTAGGAAAATCATGGAAATGCCTCACTGAGATAGGCTTCTCCCACTGCTTTCTTATTCTGTTATTTCCACAGAGAGAAGATAATTTCACTTACTGTCCAGCAACAGGCCTAGCTAAAGGAAATGAGCACTCAGAATTTGCTGGCTGGGTATTTCCATTTCCAGGGGTGTTTCTGACAGAGGAATTCATAAACGAAAATGAAGAATCTGAGATAGTTGAACTGATGGATCAAGATTACTGGAAACCATCACAGTCTGGCCGAAAGAAACAGGTTTGAATTTAGAATCACATTTGTTCTTAGATCCCTTTGGAAAAGGAATGCTATTTTCAGTTCAAACACAGAACATGCCCATGTTTCATTGAATGTTTCCCTTTGGAAGCTTTTCCTAGAAATTGACTGTAAGAATTGCTCATAAATAAAGTCAGCTTTTTCCAAAAATATGTGGTAGCCATAACAAATCTTACTGGATGATGCCTGCTCAAGCATTCAAGTTCAGAGTCTCCAAGCAACAGCAGTGGCTGTTTTGTTTTTGTAACAGGTTTAAAATTTAATTCCAGAGAGGAGTGTGGCTTCATTGGGTCCTTTGGCAACCTAGTGACCAGGTCACTGGGAGAGATGAGAGTTCAGAAGTCTTCACCATGAGCCCTATCCAAAAAGACTTGTGCTAGTTTTTTCCTCAATACTAGTTTTTTTCCTCCTCTTCTTTTCCAACAGGACTATGGACCCAAAGTGAACTTCAAGAAACAAAGGCTCAAAGCTGGCAGCTTTACAGGTTTGCCTAGTTTTAGTAGAAAGATTGTGGCACAGATGGAGGCCTGCTCTGTACTGGGTGGTTTTTTCCCTGTTGAACAGTGTAACTTGGACTATGTGCCAGAAAGAGGTTCTGCCATTGACCCCCATTTTGATGACTGGTGGCTTTGGGGAGAGCGCCTGGTTAGCTTGAATTTGCTCTCAAGCACCGTGCTGTCCATGTCTCATGATTCAGAGAACACTATCCAATTACTCCCTATTTCCAGCAAAGAAAATGGGGAATTAAGTCCCCTTGGATCTCTTACACAGATGTCAGCGAACAGAAGTTTGGGTGAAGAGGGAATCAACTGTGTTTTGTCCCCAAGGCATGTTCCAAGCAAAGAGGTGACAGTAGCCATTCACTTGCCCCGAAGATCTCTGGTGGTGCTGTATGGTGACGCACGGTACAAGTGGAAACACGCGATCTATCGCAGGCACATAGAGCATCGCCGAATCTGCATCACCTTCAGGGAGCTGTCTGCAGAGTTCAGCACTGGAGGAAGGCATGAGGAACTGGGTAAAGAACTGCTAGAAATTGCACTTTCATTTCAAGGAAGACCAGTGTGATCAGCAAGAGGCCAGAACTGCATTTTGTTTGAAATTTTGTAAAATAAAGTGCAGAATTTGTACAGGTCAGTTGATTTCAAAATGGGGCATAAGGAACCAGTATAAAGAGATAAGCTCTGTCACACGGAAACTTACCAGAAATAAGGGAGTGCAAGAAAGGAGTGGGTGGGCTCTTTGTTTCTTCCAAGGCTGTCTCAGCAATGAGAGCTTTTAAGCAGAAGTAGCAACAAGCAATTGTGTTCATGCAAAGAGCAAGTTACCAGTGTTTGAATTCTTAAGAAAGAAGTTTAGAACCCTTAAACTGACCTAAGTGTAAAACAGTTCTTGGCACTAATTCAGCTCAAACTCTGCAGCAGAATTTAACCCTCTCCTGTCCTGTGCTTGATTCTGTTACAGTGCTTTTAGCTTTGGGGATACAACCCCCTTCTCACCCACTTCTGATAGGTCCTTTACATGAAGGGAAGAAGGTAAACAGGCATCTCTCCAGATAGTGCAACACACTGAGAACTAAAGTACTTACTCTTTGCTAAAGATTTCATGCTTTAAAAGTGAGGGTTAATTATACTGCATGTGACCTATATCTTCTGGGACCACCAAGTGGCATTTGCAGAGGGCTGACGCTGGCTCTTGTGCAGAGGCAGCTTACATGGAGTTCAGACCAAAGGTTCACACAGACTATGCTATTTTCTGATCATTTGTCATCTCTGAACCCTGCTGTCACTCTCAGTAGTAAGTCAGATTTGGGGAGTGATCTGGGTAACAGACTGCAACACTGGCAGCTATAATTTTCTTTTTCTGGCAGCTTCAGCAGTCAGGTTTGAATTCTGCCTGGTACCTCAGCTTTGAGTAGTCATTTGTAGCAAAAGTTGATCCAGGGTCATCTGTCCATTATGAATAACATTCACAATGATGCTGTGCTGTGGAATAAGTGTGATCCTTTAATAAACACTAAGGTGCCATCTGAACTATGCAGCACAGTTGCTGACAGCAGTGGAGCACTACAGCATTGCCTGGTTTGGGTCAGTAACCAACGGAGAGACATGCACTTGCTATGTGGGATCTGAGCATTCCTGTGCAGGTATATTCCATCCTAGCAGCACTTCCTTGGCACAGTGCACAGGTTTTGCTGTGCGGTATCACACTCATGTGATAGACACTGCACTGTGCTTCAGGCACTGTGGGACAGAGCTCTGCAGGCACTAGAAGTTACTAGAAATCACCTGGGTGTATTCAGATACTTTTTCCCAGTTAAAGCGAACAGAGCCCCACTACTTTGTGGCTCTAGGGAACCTGTTCTAGTTTAGCTCAGTATAGCGTGATAATTCCAAGAGGCACCCACAAGCAGGGCTCACTTGGTCAGTCTTAAGACTGGTTGGCAAGGGTCACCTGAGCTCCAGCAGTGCTTTTGGCTGCCATCACCTGTCCTCTCCACCAGGAGTGCCTCACTGCAAAAATGCAGGCACAGGTAGGTCATGCTTGCTAACAGCAAGCTTTATCCCAGGAAATTTCTCTTAGGCTCCCACTTCTCCCGCTCACTCCTAAAAGCAGGGCCTTGTGCTCTCAAAAGAGCAGTTCCTAATCTTTTTCCAGCAGGCTGGCGTGACCAGCACTGTGCTGCCGGTGTAGTGGGGCTCAGCAGCACAGCAATAGTGATGTCCCCAGGCCAGTCCCTGGAGCTACTGCCAGAGCAGGGGTCCTTCAGCCAAGCAGGAGGACATGATTAGCACCCACCTAACCAGAGAAAACCCAGGGCAGCCTTCTAAGAAAAGCAAGCACTAAGCCCATATCCTCATCGCTCTTCGGATACTGAGCATCTCCAGCAACTTGCTCTTTGCTCAGCAATTTGCAGCAATCTAGTTACGTCCATTAATCTTTGGCTCTTCTTTCCCTTTCAGGTTTATACAGTGCTTGTGGGTAGTGGGAATACTTCCTGTGCTGTTTAAACCTTTACACTGAAAGCAGACAATGACTCCCCATCAACTGGTGCCACAATAACGACATCCACAGTATTAGTTCTGTTTGTGCTCTGCATTTGTTCAGCAGAATTTTTCTGCCTTGGACAAACTGTTCAGGAAGCTGGTGCTGCCAGAAACTTGCAGCTCTATCTAGTTGATATCTAACATTTGAAAAAAAATGCAAGTGATTTCATATTCAGCCAAAACCTGAGGGCACCATCTTTCTTTTGACATTTTTCATCTGTTAAACAGCCTCTGGGGCATCATCATAGATCAAAGTGCAATCACACACCCAGCGGTTCTGTATTACTTTCTAAGACTTCATGTATGTTTCCTCCTCAAAAGCCAGAATCACAGCGCTGTGGAACATCAACGACTGCTTTGGACATGCTTTTGCTATTGTCAAGCACCATAGAAATCTGAGGAAAGTATAAAAAGTTTTTGTAATCTTAATTAATTAGCTCAAACATAATTCTGACTTCTGTGCTGGCAATGTTAATGCCAGACAAGCGTTAAGCAAGCGTTAAGGAGTTTCATGTTACAGGAATTCCTATCCCAGCTGTTGATCTTAGCCAAGCTCAGCATGTGTAAACCAAGAAGCAGGCCCTCATTAAAAATAAGTGCATCTAATTGTTATCTTAATATATTTTAAACAGAGAATGATAACATCTAAGCTTTTTTTTTTTTTTTTAAAATAAAAAGGAAACCCCCAAGTTAACCCACAGAGGATGCTGGAGGACTTGAGCTGCCTTCTGAAAAAAATCAGTCTGAAGTCAGCAAGCAGCATAAAACTTTGCAAGTTTATCCCATGTCTCATACAACTGGACAGTAACTGCGATACACATGGTACTCTACATCCAGTGTTGTGCATGTAAAGAGAAAACAGTAGCAGGCATAGCTAAAATAAGCTAAAATACAGAGGTTTAGGGTTTTTTTCTCCTACTTATGGTCACCATGCAGGGCAGATGGTAAGCACCCAGTTGCACACACAGGTATTCCCAGCTCAGCCAGTCAGTAGTGACAGAAACCACCTTGGCTGAAGGGAGCACAGAGGAGACAGCCCATGAGAAGTTAATCAGACAATAATCAGCTGGGCCTAGTGTACTGGGCTCTGAATCTGAGGTTGTAGCTTGCAGGGGTTTTGAGGAAGCTATGTTAAAATTAAACGCAACAAGACTTAGAAGACAATGAAGTTGCAACAGCACGGAAATTCTTAAGACCATTTATCTGGTTGGTTTTAAGGTGGGGAAAGAAGAGAAAGGGCATCACGAAATCCCATAGAAAGGCAAGAGGAGAATGTGGAATGTGAACAAACACAGCCAGCCAGGCACCTCCATTCTCACTTGCAGCAGTTAGTCCCCGTGGTAAACTAGGATTGCCCATCCCAGAGCACCAGCATCATAGAACTTTTGCTCTGCAGCTGTACCCACCCCACCAACTCTCTATACACACTTCCACATATCTGAGCACTTACCACACAGCACTCCACCCATGGCGCTTGCACAGTATCGCTTTCATCTGTCACATGAGGCAGCCCCAAACTGTCAAATCCAACATCTACTCCGTCTCCCTTGGTCATAAAGCTTCCTTCCCTGAGAGTCACAGATCCACCAAAACAACAGGGCAGCAGCTACCAGAGCCAGGCCTGCCCCAAAGCAACATTAAAAACAGGGAGCTGGGGAGTAAAAGCTGCCACTAACCACAGCAAATGGAGAACCTGATACTGCTCAGCTCCCACAGCTCCCTCCATCTCGTGTTCATACTCAAGTCTCAACTCCTGCTAATGAGGGAAGGACAGAGAGAGGAGGAACACCAAGGCAGGTGTCCAGGAACAGTATGAAGCAGGGCTGTAACCCTTGATAGTTGGTGCCCTGCTTCAGGAAGGATCCTTCCCTTACTGGACCCTGCAGAAGCATTTTTGCCATTGCAAAAATAAATTAAATTAAAAAAAATCACTGCAGAGACTCAACACTCAGGTGCAAGATGGTCCCCTGCTGTGAGCCCCACTGCTGGAGCAATAGCCTAAACAAAGCAATAACCAATGCAGAAAGTAATAGCCCAAAGGGGCTGAAAATTAGGGCAACATCTACCCCAACCTACAGCACCCCAAGGCTGGTGCTGACAGCTAGCACATAGCACCTTGACATGTGTTCCTAGCCTGAGGACAGGACCCAAGGGAGAAGCATCTCTCTGCAGATACAACAGGAACGAAGCCACATGAGACCTGGGACACACCAGGAAGAGGGGACACATGGTCAGGCACCAGCTGGCAAGCACAGAGGCAACATAGACTGGGACAGCAGCTACTGTGGAAAGGCAGACATGGCCCTACCTGCTTGATAGGAGTGCTGCTCACAGCAGCGGGAACAGCAGCAGAAGCAAGGAGAGCTGACCAGTACTGGGGCACAGAAACAGCCTTCTAGACAAGCACTATGTCCCTGCTCCTTACGGATGAACTACTGTGGCTAGTACCCAGGGCACCTTTCGCAGCAGCGAAACCATGATCAAGTTGAAGGAAGAGAGGCAGGAGCAAGAAAAGCAAATGATATTGTTGGGAAAGAGAAAGGCATTACAGCAAAAGATGAGCAACCTTGAGGCATCTCAGACACCAAAGAGTAAAAATACTCCTACAAGTTTTTGTATGGAAAGGAGAACACAGTGCCCAGAGAGACACAAGAGATGAATCTGCAAGCAAGCACATCATTCTGGTTTAAGTACATTCACCCCTGGGTCACCCCCAGACTCCCCTGGAGTAAAGTGATTCCACCTCAGTCACTGCTGCACTACCTTAAGATTGATCCCGAGTCCAATCCCCTCAAAGCCTCACCACATTATCCTACAAAATCCAAGCACAGTTTCTGCTGCATTTCTCCATTGGCTGAAGTTTATTATATTTGCAGAGAATGACATGAACTGTGTGTCCAGTGCCACATGAGCTGCACTGCTTTCGCAGCACTATTGTGAAAGAGTTGGTTTGGGTGTTTTAATTGCAGCACTGGCTCAGTAGTTTTCTCACCAACCTCCTGAGCTCCACACCACAGAATTAAAGGAACACGGGTGCTAAAGGAGAGTGCAAAGTACACATGAGAGATTCATCCAGTCTGTCCTGGCTCTCGCCTCACTGTGTTGTTGTTAGAAGAGCTTACATGTTTAATACTTGGCAGAAAACTCAACTCTGACTCTGTTATATAAACCTTTAATTTTTATTATGGTAAAAACAGGAGGATGGAGAGAGGGCAGACTCCTGGAGAGATTGTATGGATTTCATAACCGCCCACTTCCTGGAGGCCACTCCTTGTTTTTTGGCATCACATAGAAGTATAGACGAGTCTTGCAGCACACAAAGACTATTTTTTCACGGCCACCCATCAGCCAATATGGTCTGTGCCAACCGCAGCAAGAACAACAGATGAAAGCCACAGACAGTGCTAAGCAACTTCTTCAGCAAGGCTCTGACTTGCAAGTAAACAAGAGGTTAGAGCTGGGTTCTCAAGGAAGGCTCTTGCCAGAGAGGAATACAGGGATAGTCTAACTCTGCTGCACTGGGATTCACCTGTGCTCTGTATTCTGGGACTTGTAAAAGATGACCATTGGATTTCTCAAATCCCAGTGGAAAAAGAAACCAGGGTTAAACAGAACACTATAAGCACCATTAATGATTTCAGAAACCTGTAAAATCTGGGAGATTGCAAGTGCAGAGCAAGAAACCAGCACAGAATCAGGACCATGAGAATGTGCTTCTGCTTCTCGCAGCCCTGTCTGGCAGAAACTCTTCCTTTCCCTTAAAGGAACTCATGACTGTAAAACACTTTTCCTTCCACAAAGTTACCATAAATCATAAAATCATTTTATGAAGCTTCCACCCCAAGAATGCTACACAATCTCCAAGCTCTCTTAGCTAGCTAAGCAACACAGACGTTCAAGCGTCATGTTCTCTGCTGCTGCCACATCCAGCTCCACCAGCCTTGCCAGGACCACTCCAGCTTCCACCAGAGTTGCCTACTTTGGTTTTGACAGACAAATGCTACAGCTGACAAAAAACCATGCCAAACCAACCCAAAGCATGATGGAATATGCAGAGCTGAAACTTCCAGCAAGCCAGGGAAAAGGTATCGTAGAGATGATAGCTACAGGTGACAGAGTTCTACAATACGCTATGTGCTGTCACTCCTTACCTCCTATCTAGTCCTTCAGAGTTTTACCTCATTAAATTCCCTGACACTATTCTGTTTTAAGAATGCCCTTGTTAAAACTAAACCACCTGTAGGCCTTCCCTGGGCACTCCTGCATGTGAGCGGGGAAAAAGCACTATCTTGGCAATTGTTCAGTCTCAAATGACCGATACTGCAGAAGAAAGTCCATCAGAATTTCCCAGCCTCCTGTAATTCTACATTCTGCCTCCCCAGCTGTAAAAGTGTTGTAAGGAATAACAAGAAAATAAAAGCTAAGGCCGATTTCTTTCAGAGCGTGTATTTATGGAATATTTGCTTCGGAACAAAGGTGATCCGACACTCACGGCTTCTTTCATGCCTTCCCAGACCGTCCTCAGTTCAGCTGCAGATACCCACATTAACCAGCTCAACTGTCAGCTCATTTCCAGGGCTAATTGCTGCTGCACTGACAGCCAGGGTGTTCTGCTGTGTAAGGCAGGTCCTTCACACAGACCCACTGGCTTGTCGGACAGCTTTTTACTTGTAGTGACACAACACTGCATTTGTGAAAACACAGATTTCTGGCTGCCTGAACCAGCGTTAAAGCAGATTTTGACCTTCAGCTCCACGGCAATGTCGACTGAAGTATGCAAGTGTGAAGGACCAGAAACAGGCCAGAGACCCCAGCATCCAAAACCACAGCAATTAAATGGCAGGTAATTAGCATTTACATAGTTAAGCCTCAAGACAATCCATCATTGGTGCGTCTCACCAAGTAGCAAAACGGGCATTTTGCTCTTAGCTGAGCGGATCTGCTGGAAACAGCCATGCCTCCCTGTCACACTACCTGCATGCCTCTGTCATGCCCATCCAACTGCACTTTGAGTTTGTGAAGCTCTTCGATCTCTCGGTTGTGACGCTCTGTTTTGTGCCTCACCAAAGAGCGGTAGAAGTGAATGGTGAAGACGACAAAAATAAGGCCCACTGGGACCATGATGATAGTGGAGACCAGTGCTGACTGCCAACCTGCATGGCCGCTGGGCTTCTCGACACTGGTGGTCTCATTTTTCAGGATGGAACCCACAGGCAGAAATTTTATCCAGCACAGAAGCACCACTTCCGCAAGGAAAAGCAGGATCCCCAAGACAGTGGAGAAGCCCCATGCCAGCTCAATGTAGGGATGCATGCGCTCATGTGGGGACTCGCTGATGGAGTTCAGGTTGTGGATGTTGCTCACTGCTTCCACATTAGGCAGGATGCAGGTGCTGATGAGGAGGGCGAAGAGATGAACTGCCACAAGTACCGTTGTGCAGGCACTGAAAGCAATCAGCAGCATCTGGGGATACTTGTACTGCACTTCCAGCTGCACCTCCACCATGGCAACCTGGGGGAAGAGCAATAAAAAGCTTGTCAACAACTGTTAGTTGTCACCTTTTCAAGGCTTTCATCCAGGAAAGCATCTCTATTCAGGTGGAGCACCTAAGATCAAGTACACACTCAAGTGCTTTTTCAATGGCAGTCACAGTGGATGGTTTCTGTCTCAGTATGACCTGCAGGCACTCTGCATCTTGACCTTCCTGAAGGCTCAGGTGCACATTTCTGCCCATAGTTTTATCCAAGAACATGTCTCTCCTGGAGCCACACAAACTGCATCAAACCCACTACATGACATAAGGAGCTCATCAGCCAACAAAAGAAGCCTGGAGGCAGTTGCCAGTCCATCAGCCCACCCACCCATCACACCACCGCCTTCCACTCACCACTGCAGTGCGGGAAGCTTTGACTGCAGATGTGTAAAGAAAACGCAAGAGCAAGGAGGTCTTCTGGCCAGTGGCCAGCAAGGTTTCACTACTCGCCATGAGAACTGCATGAGCTACTTTACAGTTTAAGTTAGTCCATAGTTAAAATAACTGCCTTCTATTCTCAGGACATCATACACTTGTTTTTATTACAAATACACCCAGATACAAGTTATTTATATCTTCGATTTCTCCCTTGAGAGCTTATAACTTACTGACAACCTCAGCAGAAGTACTCAACGACTCAGCCATCAGTCTGTTTTCTCAAAACAGGAGTTATCACAGTATCACAGACTGTTTGGGGTTGAAGGGATCTTTCAAGCTAATCCAGCCCAAGCACCTGTCCTGAGCAAGGACCATCTCTAACTGGATCAGGCTCCTCAGAGCCCCAAGGTCCAAGCTGACCTGGGTTGGTTCCAGGGATGGGGCATCTTGCATCTTTCTGGACAACCTGGGACAGGGTCTGTGTCAACAACTCCTTCCTTCTCTCTCATCTGAATCTCCCCCTTTCAGTTTAACCATCACCCCCTGTCCTGGCACAACAGCCCCTGCTGAAAAGTCTGTCCACAGCTTTCTTATCAGCCCCTTTAAGCCCTGAAAGGCTGCACTAAAATCTCCCTGAAATTTCTCCAGCTGAACCCTCCCAACTCTCATAGCTTGTCCCACAGCAGCAGGTTCCACCCTCAGGGCAGCATTTCTGGGGCCTTTGGCCTTGCTCCATCAGCATCAGGTCTTCACTGTGCTGAGGAGCCCAGAGCAGGACCCAGCCCTGTAGGGGGTCTCACCAGAGTGAGCAGAGAAGCAGAATCTCCTCCCCACTGCCTAAACTGCTGGAGATGCAGCCCAGGACACAGCTGGCTTCCACACAGCAAGTTTCTAAAACTGTCTGGTTTTAATTAAATCAAATAAAGCTTAACAAACAGGATACTCACAAGAGAACAGGGGCCTCTGATGAGGTCAGAGCTGGAGTCCTAGTACTGGTCTGTTCACTTCCCTAGCCTAAAAATGTGTACAGTTATCTAACCTCCCTGTGAAGTAAAACAGCAGAGTGTGTTGTGGCCCCTAGAAACGACAGCAAAAACTCCTAAGAAAAGCCACAAAACTAGTGGACATATTTCTCTCCAGTATCTCTCCGGTAGCTTGCTTGGATCTGTGGCTACACTTCACGATTGGCATGGACACCATCTCACGTGGCAGCAGGCAAAACTTCTGGTGATCCCAGGAGACCTGCTGCTCCAGTACAGCATGCAATCACAGAACTGTCAGACTTGGAAAGGACCTCAAGTGTGCACCAAGTCCACACCCCCTGCCCCCAGTAAAGCACAGTACACAAGGCTACATCCAGGTGGGGCTTCAGTATCTCCAGAGAAGGAGATTCCACAGCCTCTCTGGGCAGCCTGTTCCAGGGCTTTGGGGCGTGCACTGTGAAGAAGTTTTTCCTTTTTTCTAAATGAAACTTCCTGTGATACAGCTTCTGCCCACTGCCCCTTGTCCTGTCACTGGGTATAACTGGAAACCGTCTGGCTCAATCCTCCCTATGGCCACCCTGCTGATAGTTAAAGGTTGGGGTCAGGTCTCAACTCATTTTTCTCTTCTCAAAGCTAAACAGTCCCAGCTTTTTCAACCTTTCCTCATATAGAAGATGCTCCAGGCCCCAGATCATCTTTGTTGCTCTCTGCTAGATTCTCTCCAGCAGAGCACCGCTTGCTGGATGCTTAAAGGAAAGGAGAAGCTGATGCTCAAGACTACCATGAGAAGGCAAAGTCTGAACAAGTAGCTCGATTCTGGGGATTCTGGAGAACAGACTCACTGTTACTTTAACCAGACTTAACAGAATGATAGAATTGTTCAGGTTGGAAAAGCTCATCAAGCTCACTGAGTCCAACCCTGAACCCAGCTGTCCCAACACACCACTAAACCCTGTCCCTGAGCTCTAGATCTCCATGACTGTGAAACAACAGCCAGGGATGGCGACTCAACCCTTTCTCTGGGCAGCCTGTGCCAAGGCCTGAGGGCCCTTTCCAGGGAGAAGTTTCACCCCAGGGCCAATCTAAACTTCATGAGACCAGCAGCGAGCAGTCTTCTCAGGCTCCGATTACAGCAGGCACCATTTGCTCTGGCAGTGTGTGTTAGTAACATTATTTAGGCGGTCACGCTCTCCCTGTTGGTACCTTTGGAAAGGTTTCAAGGCGATGGAAGACAGTGCCTATGTTGGTGTGACTGCTGCCCTGCCTGCACTCACTGTCAAACCATCAGCAGCCTGAGCGAGGGCACTGCAGCCAAGTCTGGACATATTTAGTAGCAATTCAGACAGGTTTGCTTGAGATGGCAAATGGTCAGTCACCGTAGGTCCACATTTTATACCTACATCAACAATTTATGATATTAGAGACCCCAGAAGCATCATGACAGTTCCTGGACATCACCAACCTTTGGCTCTAATGATGAGTGTGTGGGGTTTTCGCTATTTTGTTGTTTCTTAAAGGATCCTGCGTGCAGTTTAGAGGAGTTCATGTTGTACAGTGGAGAAAATAATTGCACACGATTGCGAGGTCAATGGGATTAAAACCCATTACTCACTGCCTTGCCTTTGCAGCTGCTCTCATACTGACTAGAGATCAGACTGATTCTCTGCTGCACTGCCTGTACGAGGAACTTGCCTAGCACTGTGGCAGGCTGTCACATGGATATTCTTCATTATTGGGTGCTGCAATACCCAGAGACATGGCACCAGCAATATGAATCACAATCGTACCTACATGTTCAGTTTAGAGCTTTATACTGAAGGCAAAAGCTTGGCGATGTCAACATATCAATTTCTACTTATTATCCTTCACACGAGCAGCATTTCTCAGCTAATTGGATGCTTCCTTCCAGACTAACCTATTCCCCAGGGCATACTTCAGCTGTGCAACGTGATAAATTTTTAACACTGACTGATGGCTCAGTAAAAGACTAGAAAGGAGTGAGCTCTTGGCACTTCCCCCATCCCCCCACCCCGCACTGCCACATCATCCTCTGACCGGGATAAAAGAAAGAAGACGAGCTGACATAACCCATTTAAAAGTCATTAAATGTGCTGCTTCATCTGTAAAACTATTAACGGGTTTCGCTTGAGACAATTACACCTCTGCAATAACAAGCCCCCTTTATTTTAACCTCTTCCCAGAAGCCAAAGGTGTCAAGAGCACTTTTGTAAGGCACTGAGTGCTCTGTTGACCCTCAGAACCCTTCAGCACAGGCTTAGTTTTGTCATGAGAATCACCTTGTGGAACTAAATGCTCATGCATTTGCTAAAGGACCAAGTACTCAGAGCACTGTAGAAGGGAACTGCCATTAAATTAGCAGTGATTATCGGTATTATTTTTATACCTGTATAGCCCAAGTTAACAACAAAGATGAAGTTTAGACCAGGATGGATTGTATGAGGCAAAAGGATGTCAAATGGCTTAACATAAATGGTGTTACACAGATGGTTTGGCAGCCAGTAAAATGATCAGTAGATCTGTTGAGTGTGGTTATTTCTAATCAAATACAATGTCCTGTAGCAACTGGACAAGTATTGAGAAGTCTGATTAGCAGTAAAAGCTCTTCATTCCACCACTCTTAAGGAGATTTTTCTAAGCTCTTCTATCTACAGTCTCCCTCATGCTAAGTGCACACAGACCTGGCTTGGAGTGATCCCACATCCTCCTGCTGTGCCTAGCTCTCTGCCAGAAATACCAAACAGCACAGAGGAACAAGGAAGGTTCCCATTATCCTGCAGCCTGTCCAGAAGGAGCTGGATCAAAGCCACTGCCTGTTGATTAAATATCCACCAGTCTGCAATAATTTTGAGCCAATATGGGACTGGCTTGACTCAAACACACTGACAGGGAAGTAAATAAAGGAAAAGCCAAGCCCTACGTGCCACTTATTTACATAATCAAACACACAGGGCTTCAGAGAAACTATTTCAATTACTCTTCTGCTTTTACCAATAGCCAAATAGATGCTCTTATTTGAGAGCAAACATCTGTGTACCAAATACCTGCGTGATTACAGCCAGTGCTTACACCTACATGTTTGTTTGATTGCATTTCAAGCAGTTTAAAGAGAAAATAAGTCAAACAATTAGTATGCCAAGAGCTTTCAGCAACTTTCTGTGGTGTGAGCCAGTGAGGGGTAGGCTTATGGCTCAGCCCCACCAAGTGGGTGAACTGCAAGCCCCCACCCTAAATGCAGTGACAGCACACCCCACACAGGCACCTGCCAGGGCAACCAGGCTGCCCATATAGCTGATTCACAACAATACAGAAACATTCATTTAGCCATCGCGGTAAAGAGAACAGTCACAAAGGACTAACAGAGAACTCCAGGAACCCAGAGGCACAAATGGCAGGCACAGGAGCAGTTCTTTCAAGCAAAAAATCTTGAGTGGAAAAAAAATAAAAATCTTATGGAAGAGCACTCAGCTTTCTCAAAACAAGGAGGTACCTCCTGCCATTTTAGCAAACACACTGGTTCCAGACCAACACACACTGCACAAAAAGTTTTTACAAGTGTACTCGTAGTCAGCGAGCAGAGAGGAACCACAGAGCAAATGAGCACTCTCTCCACCTGCAGCCTGCTTTCATGTAACCACTTCCTCGTGTTTTTCCAGCTTCTCTTTTGGAGATCAGCTTTGCCATCCCAGGCTGTTGCAATCACAGAATCTTTTAGGTTGGAGAAGACCTCTAAGATCATCAAGTCCAACCACAAACCCAACTGTACCAAGCCCACAGCTAAACCATCTTTCACTTCTGTTATTTTGCCAGCAATCATTTCATATAAAATGAAGAAATGGTCTTCTGAAACCATACAAACTATTCATTTGTATTCACTGGGAGGCTGGAGGAGGAAAAAGCAGCAGAAGAAGCTAAAATAAAGCAAGGAAAACTATCTGGGGAGTTCCCAAGAGCTGCCTTCCACCCAGCTTCTGAGCTGCAGGATGCAGCATCTTTTTCCATCATGTCCCACTCACCCAGGGGCTGCTCTCTGCACTCAGCTGACAGACCTCAGGAACAAGAAGAGCTGCCCATTTCCTGAACAGAAAACCTTTCCCAAACAGGTTTCAATTCTCTTTCCCAGTAAGCAAGAACTGGTGGGGAAATGAAGAGGCTGATGCAAACACAGCACAGCTGTGCTCTGTGCCTCACAAACACCAAAGCTCAAACGTGTCAAGCAACAGACCACTGACTTTGGCGTATTTGCTCACTCCCTGAAACAGCTTTGACCTACACAAAGGAAAGCAACTCCCAGGGGTTATTCCTAACAGACAGCACTGACAACAATACATCAGGTTTGGGTCTCTTCAGCCTACAGAGTCCTCTGACACCAGATCTGAGGGTGTAGCATCTTTTTCACACCTCATCGTATAACACAATCTTCCTGTCACACTATTAAAGGTTGGCTCTGGCAGACTGACCCATTCTTATTTTAGACACCGTGACCTGAAAAAAACACACTCAAATTCAGATAATGCCCATAAGCACAGCAACCGCAGCAGTCTGGAGGAGCTCCACACCTAACCATCTGGAAAGGCAGCCAGCAACGAGCAGCTCTGAAGCCAGAGGAGAGCCCAGGGCCTTTAGTGTTCAGACACACAGGTAGAACACTGAGTATCATCTGCAGGTATGGTATGTTTATGTTTGAAGGGCTGACATGGGAGTACATGGGTTGACTGTTAGACAACTCTCACATCTCTACTGTCTCAAGACAGCTAGACACAAAACTTTTCAGCAGGAGCCAAGTAGAAGCCCCCAGGCAGATGCCTCCTTCGTCTTCAGAACAAGGACTGTATGTTCCATTTCTTCACAGGAGGAAAAAATGATTAATGGATAATTTTAGAGAGCAAAAACCTTCACAATCCAGACAGTGCAGCTACAAGTACACGTACCATTGCAAATCCAGAGAGCAGAGCAGAGGTCCTGCTGGAAGCTTTCAGTTTGGCACGGCTCAGGTACAATTTTCTCCACGAAAGGGCTTGAACGGAGTGGTGGTTTGATGTGACCAGTTCCAGGTAGCTGCGCCGGACCCAGTCCCGATAATCCATGCCTTTTGTGCCAGGTTCAGAGCAGCAGGCTGGAGTGGAAGGATCCACCGGAACGTTTAATTCAGAAGTCATGATGAAAGAAATGCTGAGGGAACAAAACAGTCAGGTTCCAAAAGGGGACAGCAGGCAGGACAAACACTGATTGCTGTAAAAGCTATGTTTAAAACTGTCCTCGGCCAGTAGGAAAATGAGAGATCAAAGCACAGAACAGAAAAAGGACGGTCTGTAATCGCTAGCAATGACCATGAGAACTGGGAAAGATCACACATGTAAAGCCAGGAGCCACTCCAGCAGGAACTGAGAAAAGCTGCCCAGCATCTAGCTTTTCATCTCAAAGCTGGCACCTCAACCTTCCCCTTTGAGTCCTCCTTGTTAATAAAAACAGTCGTTTTACATGAAGACCCTTTGGAAACAGGGCCCACATCTTCTCCCTTGGTTTTAAGTGAACAGTTTAATTCACATCACTTCAGGGACTGGCTTCAAACACACCTCCTCAGAGTACCACTGTAACATCAGCTGGCAGGGTTACAGAGGCACCGTTTGGTCTTTCACTGGAAACCAGTTCTTTGCAATTCAGCCATTGTTCATCACAGATCAGTTTAGACAGGCACAGCTCTTCCCCTGCAGTCACAGAGCTGAATGCAGTACAGAGTTAATTGCGGAACTCCCTAAGCCTCTGCTGTGAGAAGTTAAGTTTCCTGTACTGCTCAAAAACCACTTATCAGCCACAAGACCAAGAATTCTGAGCCTTTACTTCGACCAGTGGCTTCCAGCATGGGTTAATTCCATGGGGAAAAGCATCTTAAGATTAAAGAGATCACACTGGAAGATGAAAGAAAGCAGAGATAACTCGAGGTCCAAACTGCCCCCTTATTACTCCAACTTTTGCCAGGCTGCTGCCACACAGTATCTCAGTAACGCTGAGGCTGGAAAAGACCTTAA
>VZRI01008522.1:147672-160898 GCA_013397515.1 Upupa epops | reverse complement strand
GAGGTTGTGGCTGCCCCCTCCCTGGAAGTATTCAAGGGCAGACTGGCTACTGCCTTGAGCACCCTGGTCTGGTGAGGGTTGTCCCTGCTGATGGCAGGGGGGTTGGAACTGGATGATCTTTAGGGTCCCTTCCCACCTGACCCGTTCCAGAAATCCATGAACACCAGAGAGAAGTTCATATCTCACAGATCTCAGCTGTAAATCATCGCGTTCCATGAAGAATAACGATGCACACTGAATTTAACTAGAGAATACAAGACAGACCTAGATCAGGACTCTACAAAGATGTTTTACTCATCATTTTTATGTCCTTACAGAGACCACAGGAGATGAAAGCAGTTCCGTCGGACTCCTCTTAATTTTGACTTCTAACGACTCTGTTAAAATAAAAGAACCTAATGGAATTGTTTCTGGAGCTCAAACGTGCTGATCGCCACATTCATATTCTCCCTTCTCCTCAGGATGACTACACTGGCTTCATGTTCTTATTCAATTAGAGGATTCTAGAAGCAGTTGTACGAACTGGCCTAATCTCCTTAGCAATGATCCGACACGCTGCGCCTGCGAGAGTCCTCATTTGATATCCTGACAAGAAAACTTCTGAAGGGATCAGATCCACTCTTTTTTGAGAGCTCTGGCTGATGCATTCTGTCTAAAATAAATCAGGGAGATGAAATCCACGGCTCCTGCCTTCTGTAAACTGTTTTCCCAACAAGGAAAGCAGGGAAGAAAGCTGATTGAGAGAGGGTCTTCTTCCCCTCTACTCGGCACTGGTGAGACTGCAGCTGGAGCACTGTGTCCAGTGCTGGGCCCCTCAGTTAGCTGCTGGAGGGTGTCCAGCGTAGAGCAAAGAAGATGATGAAGGGAGTAGAGCACCTCCCTGATGAGGAAAGGCTGAGGGAGCTGGGAGGAGGCTGAGGGGGGACCTCATTCATGTCTATAAATCTTTGAGGGCTGTGTGTCAGGAGCACTGGAATGATCAGGGATCAGAAGGGACCTGGAAAGATCATCCAGTCCAACCCCCTGCCACAGCAGGGTCACCCAGACCCAGTGGCACAGGAACACAGCCAGGCGGGGCTGGAACGTCTGCAGAGGAGACTCCACAGCCCCCCTGGGCAGCCTGGTCCAGTGCTCCGGGACCCTCCCTGGGAAGAAGGTCCTGCTGAGATTGAGAGGGAACCTCCTCTGTTCCAGCTGGCACCCAGAGCCCCTTGTCCTGTCCCCAGATGCCCTTGAGCAGAGCCTGGCTCCATCCTCCTGACACCCACCCCTCACAGACTTATAGCATGGACTCAGGGTGTCAGAGTGAAGCTTCCAGGGCCACCATTCAGCTGCTCTAAGGCACCAGCCCGCGCCAGTTGTGCACACAGGAGCTGCTCAGCAGCAGTGTACTCTCAACGAGCGCGATGATCACCCCAAGGGTATCAATACTCTTTAGATTTGTGAGGTAGAGCAGAGGAGCAGAGATGAAGCACACTGTGCTACCTCTTCATGCAGAGCTAGAGTGTATAATTTAGCATCTCCCTTCTTGCCAGCCTTCTCCAGAGAAGCTGTTAATGCACGGAGCAGCCAGCCAATGCATTAGCAGACAAAACACTCGATAGAGTCTCCTACAAGCAGAGGGCTCTGGATGACTAATTCACCTCTCCGTGTGGTAGGGGTTCTCCACCTACAACATGCAAGGTGCGCTTCACCTGTCCCGAGGATAACGTGTCAGATACCTCAGTAACTGTCTCTAACTCCAAAACAGCATCTCGGTTACTCTGAGAGATCACTTTGCTGTCTTGCAGCCATCTGGTGCAGACAGAGGTGGGGGAAGAACTTGGACCAAGCAAGTTAAAGCTATAGAAGAAGGAGCAGTGGAATTTGGGGGCGTTGGGTGGCAGCTGGATGAGCAGGAGCCAGCAGGGTGCCCAGGTGGCCAAGTAGAGCAACAGCATCCTGGCCTGGATCAGGAGGAACAGGGTCACCAGTGGGAGGAGGGAGGTGATGGTGCCCCTGGTCTCTGTACTCATGAGACTGCACTTTCAATACTGGGTCCAGTGTTGGGCATCACAGTATCAAGGACATTGAGGGGCTGGAGCAGGGACAGAGGAGGGCAATGAGGCTGGGGAGAGGGTAGAGAACAGGACCTGTGAGGAAAGACCAAGGGAACTGGTGTTGTTCAGCCTAGAGAAGATCTTAGTTCGCTCTACAGCTCTCACAAAGGAGGTTGCAGCCAGGCTGCTGCTGGTCTTTTCTCCCCAACTCCTGATGCTAGGACGAGTGGCAATGGCCTCAAGCTGCATCAGGGGAGAGTTAGGTTGGATCTGAGGAAGCAGCTCTTTGCTGAGAGAATGGCTGGGCACTGGACCAGGCTGCCCAGGGAGGGGGTAGAGTCCCCATCCCTGGAGGGGTTTAAAAACTAAGTAGTTAGAGCCCTTGAGGCCATGGTCTGGGGGGTGGGAGCTGTTGGGCTGAGGGCTGGGCTGGGTGACCCTGGAGGTCCTTTCCAGCCAGGAGGATTCTATGATGCTATGAATTTTTGCTAAGTTTTGTACTCGTTGACAGAACTACAGCCAGCTCCTCAATTACCTGTCCAGAATAGACTCTATTATTGGTAACTGTACTCAGAAAAGAAAGAAATAGGCAATTACTTCTGACTCAGACAGCATTTAGCACTAGAGCAAGTAAACACGCATTTATTACATCAACATGGAAGATTCTGGGAGCATCCCAAAATTATGATTAGAGAAGAAATTATATGTTTCCTGGCGAGAAGTCTACAAGCTCTGATCATAAACAGTTTGTTGAGTCATGCCTGTAGCTATTTCTGGGTTCATTATCATTAATGAAATGACATCAAACTCTGTGTGCAAGTCTGCAGATACACACACACACACACACACACACACCGAGGTTCCTGCACTCAGTCACAGAATCACTGGGGTTGGAAAAGACCCTCTGGATCACTGAGTCCAACCAGCAACCCTACTCTACAAGATCACCCCTAAACTCTATCCCCTGACACCACAGCTAAGGGACTCTGGAACACAGCCGGGATGGGACTCAACCCCCTACCTGGGCAGCCTGTTCCAGTGCTCGACCACTCTTTCCATGATGAGCTCTCTCCTGATGTCCCCTCTAAACCTAATCAGGTCCTTCCCCCAGGCTGAACAACCCCAGCTCCCTCAGCCTGTCCTTGCCACAGAGAAGCTCCAGCCCCCCGAGCATTTTTGCAGCCTCCTCTGGACCCGCTCCATCAGGTCCATGCCCTTCCTGTATTCAGGCAACTCCAGAGTGTTAGGGGATGCGCTGTGTACCAGCACTGGGGCTGGTGGAACACGCAGTATAAAGGGAGAGCAGCACACTGCAACAGCCTGTACTACACAGAATCACTGATCGGTGCGGGAGGGGGTCCTTTGAAGGCTTCTCCTGGGCAGGTGGTTTTCACTCTTCAATCATCCCCTCACAACACGTGGATTTCTACTTCAAAGGGTTGGCAGTGTTGAAAAGGAGGTTTTCAACCTACACAGAGTCCATTTAAGTTAAGAGAGGTTCATCTTGCTCAGGTTTGTGCTGCCCGAATGGCTTTACGGCTCCAGCGTTCAAAGTCCTCTCTCAATGCCTTCTGGAGAGGCAGGAGTGACCTCCTCGCTGGGAATGACTATGGCTCAGATAGAGCACAAGCCGTGTGCCATGGGGACCCAGCATAGATGGGGTTTGCCTGTCTGTGTGTGTAGTGGGTAGGTGGCGTGAGTACAGATGGGGAGGAGAAAGGATGGAGGGCAGCCTTGAGGAGGAGGACTTGGGGATGGGGGTGGAGCAGAAGTTGAACAGGAGCTGTCAGTGTGCGCTGGCAGCCCAGAGAGCCAGCAATGTCCTGGGCTGCAGCAAAAGGAGCAGTGATAGTTGGTCATAGAACCATTAGGGACCAGAAGGGACCTGGAAAGATCATCCAGTCCAACCCCCCTGCCACAGCAGGATCACTCAGACCAAGTCACACAGGTCAAAGGAGGGGATTCTCCTGCTCTACTCCCCGCTTGTCAGACCCCACCTGGAGTACTGCATCCAGTTCAGGAGTTCCCAGGAGTGGCCCTTTTTCCCTGCTGTGTTTGGTTGGTGAGGACCAGAGGACACTGTTACCCCTGGCACTGGGTTTGCAAACGAGGGGCATTGTTGGTGAAAAGCTGCTTTGCACAGCGCAGCCCCCAGCCAGGGTTCAGCAGAGTCCCAGGCTGCCTGGTGCTCCAGCTGTACTCTGCTGCAGGGAAGCCAGCGCAGGGATTAGGCTTGGAAAGTAAATAATGGACTTGGGTACTGTGTTGAGCTGTGTAAGGAAGTTATCTGAGCATGCCAGGAGCTTAGAAATGAAAGAGCCTCTCATGAAGCACTCCTGAGATGTGGCAAGAAGAGTCTTGAGAGACTTAATGACTTGAAGACAACCTATCTGCTAGTTAAGAGATGAATCCTGCCACCAGTGACCTAAATCCCGCGTAGTGCTGAAGAAGGGCAGGCAGGCTGAGCTAAGCACGGTCTCCTATCATTGAATCTTAAGCCTTGCTGCAGTCCTAGAGAGGTATTATGCAGTTAAAGTTAATATAAAGAGCAGTATTAAGACAGCCAGAGGAACACAACGATGCAGAGCTTGGCAGAGACAAGGATAAACCCTAAACTATGGGTTTATCTGTTCTCTTTAGTCCTGCTAACAGAAAACGAAGACGTCCAGCAGTACAGAGAGTCAAAAGAAGTGGCCTGTGGCTTCTTATAGGCAGAAGGGGGTAAAGCTATTCAGGACCTTACAGACTGACCTTGTATTAGCAGTAAGAGGGTTTGGTTACTAGGTTCCTATTAAGAGTCATGGAATGATTAGGGTTGGAAGGACTGGAAGAGCACCCAACCCAACCAACCCCTGCCTAGGCAGCCTCTTCAACACCTGACCACTCTGCCAGTGGTTTTCCCTGATGTCCAGCCCAACCCTCCCCTGGCACAACTCTAGGATGATTCCTCTTGTGCTACCATTGGTGACTTCGGGGAAGAAACTGACTCCCACTTCTCTCCATCTTCCTTTCAGGTTGCTGTGAAGAGCAATAAGGTCTCCCCTCAGCCTCCTTTTTCTCCAGGAACAGATCCAGGCAGAGAAGGAGACTCCACAGCCCCCCTGGGCAACCTGGTCCAGTGCTCCCGGACCCTCCCTGGGAAGAAGGTCCTGCTGAGATTGGGAGAGTTGGATTGGATCTGAGGTAGAAGCTCTTTGCTGAGAGAGAGGTTGGGCACTGGACCAGGCTGCCCAGGGAGGGGGTGGAGTCCCCATCCCTGGAGGGGTTTAAGTACCAAGTAGCTAGAGCCCTTGAGGCCATGGTCTGGGGGTTGGGGAGCTGCTGGGCTGAGGGCTGGATGTGAAATCCTTTCCAGCCATGAGGATTCAGTGATTCTGTTAAGTTTATCACCCTGTCTCCGCATCGCTTTTCACTAAGGATGGAAAATTCAGACAAGAGCAGTAAAATTATTTGTATTTAGTACTGTATGAGCTCCATTTCCCTGGAAAATGCTCTTCCTTTGAAACTCATTGTTCCCAGCTCTCATCTGCAGTCTACACAGCAATTTGCATACTAAGCTCTTGAATGGGCTGTGCAGTTCAATCAGAAAGTGTAATGAGGTTCTGAAAGCCTCGCACAGGTATTCATTGCACAGCTTGGGAGGACAGAATCTCAGAGAAGCAGGGATTGGAAGGGACCTCAAGAGATCCTCCAGTTCAAGCCCCCTGCCACAGCAGGAGCCCCTAGATCCAGTGGCACAAGAACAGGTCAGGAGGGTTTGAAACATCTCCAGAGAAGGAGACTCCACAACCCCCCTGGGCAGCCCCTGCCAGGGCTCTGGCACCCTCACTGGGAAGAAGCTGCTCCTCCTCTTGATGAGGAACCTCCTCTGTTCCAGCTGACACCCGGCGCCCCTTGTCCTGGCACTGGGTGCCCCTGAGCAGAGCCTGGCTCCTTCCTCCTGACCCCCACCCTTTCCATAGTGATCAACCCACCCCAGGATGCCATTCACCCTTCTTGGCCACCAGGGCTCATTGCTGGCTCCCGGCCACACTGCTGGCTACCAGAACCCTCAGGTACCTTTCTCCACTGCACTGCAAGAGGTCATCTCTTTGCTCCCATTATGGCACACCTCGCCACCAGGCCGAATGCCACCCCAGACTATTCTCAGCAGCAGACACACTTAAGCTTTGAGGAGCTGTCAGGGCAGCTCCTGCCTCTGTGAGGAGGTTGCAGCAGGTCTGCACCGGTGTGGGTGATGGCTCAGCTACAGATGGGAGTGCTTTGACCCACACAAGCCCACGGAGCAGTAAGCTCAGGGCATGAGCAGCAGGAAGAGTTTCCCCCGGGCTGCAAACAGCCATCTATGCTGAGGTAGAGGAAAAGGCTGCTGACTTAGCCATCATCTCCTCTGGGCTGGCTGTCGAGAGGGCACTCTAGACTCATGGTGGGCATCATAGCCCGTTTGCAGAGCCTGACAAGGTGGTTTTGAAAGGGTGCTGAGGCTCTCCAGTGGATATTCACATGGCCCTCTAACCCTGGGAGTGATTTCAGGTCTTTCTAAGAAGCCCAGCCTGTAAAAGCATCCTGATGCCTCTCTGCCTCAGAGGGCTGCTCGGGAATTAATTAATGCTTGAGTTGCTCCGTGAAAGTTCTAAAGATTCTGGAGACAAGGAATGCATTTTGCTCAGGGTCGTCTAATGGGCTGTTTTCCCTAGGTTGGTATCAAGCACTCCACACAGCTAGCGTTTCTTCTGGAACAACGTTAATGCTTCTCAATTAAAGCACCGCTGGGGCACAAAAGCAAATGAGAAACCCTTACTCCCCCCTAAGCAGCATCCAGCTAAAATAGAACGTAGGCTGCAAAGCAGTTCCATGTGGTACCTCATGAAGTCTGGGATTCATTGCAGCAGTTGCTGTTTATCCTCACAGACACTAGAAGCTATATCTCTCAGAGTCTTTACTCTCTGTGGATCCTCTCTTAACCCTCCGTGGGTTCCTGGAATGGTTCAGGGTGGAAGGGACCTTAAAGATCATAGAATCCTTAGGGATTGGGAGGGACCTTGAAAGATCATTCAGTCCAATCCCCCTGCCACAGCAGGATCACCTAAACAAGGTCACACAAGTTCCAACCCCCCTGCCATCAGCAGGGACACCCCCCACTAGACCAGGGTGCTCAAGGCCCCAGCCAATCTGCCCTCAAACACTTCCAGGGAGCTGGGGGGCAGCCACAACCTCCCTGGGCAACCTGGTCCAGGGTCTCAGCACCCTCACGGTGAATCCTCAGCACTAAATGCCCCCTTTACCCCCTGTGCATCCTGTCTTGTGGATCCTGCCAAACTCAAAGACCACCAGATTGATGCCATCACACCGACTCCAGCATCCTCAGCAGCACTCTGAGCCGTTTGCTCTGTTTCCCTAATAAGTGCCATTTTTTTGGCCAGATGAACACCCTACCCTTCATTCTGTGCCCTCTCAAACGCAGCAGTTATCTACCCAACAGATATTCTGCACCACACTTCAAGGATACTTTCACCTTCCCTCCCTCCAGCCCTGTTGCTGGGTAAAGGAAGGGAGGGCACTGTTACCCCCTAAGGAGACAGAGTCAAGAGGAGCCCCACTGTCATCTCAACAGCTCTATAGAACCCCCCCCTAGAAAGACAGTAATAAAGGATTAGAAATAGGATTTCACTGTCTCATTTGCCATTAAAATCCTGCTCCTTCCTTTGCAGGTAACCTATACCATCTTCAGATTAAGTATTTCCTTTAGCACTGGGCTCGAGGAAGATTAACCAGCAGGAGCAGTCCTCAGGTGCCAGCTTGGACCATGCTCACACGCTTCCTTGCTGAGGCAAGCTACTCCTCATATCAAAGCGACCTGAGGCCTCCAAGTGCTTCCACATGGAGGAAAGAAACTGCCTGAGCTGTGTAAGAAAGACTCTGTAAGAAAGATCTTTCTCGATAGAGAAGCCAGTGCGAGGGATCTGGTTGCTCCCTGCTCAACGTTTGGACCCACTCCAGCCCCTCCATCTCTTTCTTCAAGTGAGGGCCCCAGACTGGAGGGGAGAACCATCTACCATTCTATGAAAGTATGAATCTAGGTTGGAGAAGACCTTCAAGATCAGCAAGTCCAGCCAGGAATCCAACTTTCCCCAGCCCATCCCAACCCCTGTCCCTGAGCTCCAGCTCTCCCTGACTTTCAAACACGTTCAGGGATGGCAACTGAACCCCATCCTTCACCAGATACAAACAGTTTGATGTAATGACAGCATCAGCAGCATTACACACGGAGCACTACACAGCAGCAGCAAGAATCCAAGCGTCTATGGACGTAAAGGTTCCATTCATCACTTCCACAACCCAATGGGAGGTCCTCGAAGAAGTAAGAGCAGCTCAAGCAGACCTCTCTTTGCAGGGAAGCCCTCCCAAGCACTAATTGCTGTGCTCAACAAGACCTGACAAAGCTTTCCATGGTGATTTTTAATCACCAGAGGTTGTTTTCAGCCGTCCTGAACACAAACTGCAGAGCAGCAGTGCCAAGCAGCCTCCTCAGGCTGGGTGCTTAGTTTCAGCTTCATAAATGCAAAGTCCTAAGCGATGGAGTGGCGTTTACCTGATGTCTGAAAGGTTTCCTTCACTTTCAATGCCAGTCTACTCAGCCTGGATGAGTACTGTGCCAGAGCCTCCCCATTCAACCACGGAAAGTCCTTGGATGTCGGGGAAATCCTTTCCCAGTCATGGGGACTACAGGAGTCACCGTTCCTCCCTACTCGAACACAGAGGAGCTTGGCCCCAGAGAAGCAGTCACACTGTGAGCTGCTGCATCCAAAGTCCTCCTTCCTCCTCCTTTCCTCCACCAGCTGATCACAGACAGGGAAGGAGAGGAGAAAACAAAGGGAGGACCACAAAGCCAGAAATCCTGACCCTGAAGTGGTCCTGTGCCAACACAGTAAGCAGCCCCCCCTCACTTCCCACCCCTGCAGCTTGGATTCTGGGGGTCTCTGCTGTCCTCTCAAACCCCCACTCCTACCTGCCAACACTAACCAGATCATCATCAGGCAGGTCTCCGTTTTTCATCTTGTGGGAGGGCTGCTCCAGTTCGGGCTGGGAAGGCACCCATGGGTGCTGCAGGCTCATTCTGTGCTGTGGGAAGGGAGGAGGTGCTCACCAGACCCAGAGGCTACCCAAGCACTTCGCTGCCTGCTTGCACTGAGAGTCATCTGAAGACTTTCAGATGCCTCCTCCCTCTTTTCTACTCTTCTCCCAATTGCTCTTCCCCCATGAGTGCTGCTACAGAGGATGAGAGGCACCCCTGAAAATGGAGGCAGAGCAGGGACTGCTAATTGATGACAATCCCTACCCATTAGTCTCCTGTCCAAAGGGAGAGGCAGAGAACCCATCAAGACATTTCCTGAGATGTCTGCTCCCTTCCTCAATCCATCTTTGTGCCCTGAACGCTGCGAGAAGGAAAAGCTAACTCCCAAGAGGTGTTAAAAGCTACCCCGAAGAGCTGGCTGATGGCTGTGTTTGGTACAGAGGGCAATCAAACCCGAAGGGGCCACACAAGCTGGAGCTCCCACTCATACGCAGTGCCTCAGCAGCAGAAATGTGAGTGGTGGGCACTTGAAGAACAGCACCAGTACCAGGGGCAGGATAGGGTGGGCACTGCCCTGCTGGAGAGCTGTGTAGAAGAAAGGGACCTGGGGGTTCTGGTGGCCAGCAGGGTGACTCTGAGCCAGTAATGGGTCCTGGTGGCCAAGACAGCCAGTGGCACCCTGGGGTGGATGAGAAGGGGGGTGGTTAGGAGATCCAGAGAGGTTCTCCTTCCCCTCTACTCTGCTCTGCTGAGACCCCATCTGGAATCTTGTGCCCGGTTTTGGGCCCCTCAGTTCCAGAACGACACAGAGCTGCTGGGTCCCCTCCAGGGATGGGGACCCCACCATCCTACATGTCAACCACTGAAGACGACTTAACCATCGACGACTTAACCATCAGTGAGCTGTGTCAGTGCCTTGAAGATGGAAGTGATCAGGTTGTGTTTGTCAGCCTCTCAGGGACTGTGGTTTCTGTTGGGGTGGGGATGGTTGGACTGGATGATCTGTGAGGTCCTTTCCAACCAGGATTATCCTGTGATTCCATGAAACCAGTGGAACTCCCTGCCTTTGCTGAAGGACATTCCCTCCGATGTGCCCAGGACCGAGGCCATCCTTCCATAGCCAATGTCACAACGAACTTGCAAGCTTCATCTTTTAATAAACAGCAGCTCCAACCTCCAAGTTTTATAAATCTGATTTTAAAAGGGGAGTAGGTAATTAGCAGGAAGAGTCAGATCCTCAAACGGGCATCAATCATCCTAGCTCCATTGGTTTCGATTTATCCTGCCTGCGAAGAAGGCTCCCTCTACCTTGCTGGAATCACAAAGTGAATTCATCATCCCCAAATAATTAAGGATTTAATTTCATTATCTGTTAATCTCTTCATTTTATGACTGGATTCGGAAGGATGGCAAGAGAGCCATGGCGAGGGATGTTATTGCTAAGTACGGTGTAAATCATCGCTCGGGTATATCCATAAATACCGAGCGAGTTAATGCCCAGAGCTAAGCGGGGGAAGGCTCCTGCATTAATATCTTATCAATTAATATCTTATCGTAAGGCACGCTGCACTCTAACAGCTCTGCCCCCTCTCTAGTAACCCCAACCCTAAAAGCCCTCGCTGAGATCCCATCCAGCATGGTTTGAAGGAGGAGAAAAGAAACGCTAGCACTTTGTACCCACGTTGGCACCGCAGACCTTCCATCCGGATGGATATTACCCCGAAATATCAGGTACCACAGCGACGGAGCAAGTGCTTTAGGGAGAGGAACAGCAAAAGGCATCAATTAAAGGATGCTTAATAGCCTGCGGTGTAATAGCTTCTCCAAATTGGAGGGAAAGGACAAAGCGTTCAGCTTCGCGGCAACGTACGCAGCTCTGTGCCAATAAACCCTGCTACCCAGGAAGGGCGCTCTGCCTCCTCAAGCTCAAGAGCTCCCTGAGCCCATTTAAGGCCGACGTGTTGACTGCGGTAATTATCGCACGTCACTTAATGTGACAGACTATCTCCTCACGCTTAATGGATTGACTTTAATTTCCAGGGAAACCTCAGCCTGTTTGCACAAAGGAAGCGGCTACGACGATGAAACCAGCGCTGTCAGGCGGGCGATACTGCTCTCCGGCAAACCAGCCCGTAAATAGAGACATTGCTTCTGTCTGAAGACAGCCCTAAACCCGTGAAGCCCTCCACTGCTCGATGTTCTGACTCTAAACTGCTGTCTGTTATGAAAATCAATCATTTCTCATCACCGAGGCCATCTCCCAGCTACTCTGCAATAGTCAGATCAATACTAGCAGGAGGCGAGTCAACAGGCTGGGAGACGAGGGAAAGGACGCCTTCTTTAACTAAGAGTCCTCCTCGAGTCAGAAGAAGCCATTCAGCCAGCTGATTTATTTATAAACCTCATTACCAGACACCCGTCTTCCCAAAGCATCCGGACAAATCCGTCGGGTGGCTTCCAAACCGCTCGGCAGCCAAATTAACGACGAGGACAACCGACCCCAAAGCTGATGATAGCAGTGGAGGAGAGGCCAGAGAGATCCCCGATTCACTTGTTGCACTAGAGGAAACTGCTCGCTTGGGAAAGAATCCTCTGCGAGTTCATTTGCCAGTGGTAAAGCAGGCGATTCTTTTATAGAAATATTTACCTCTCTATATAAATATTTACCTCTGTATATAAATATTTACCTCTCTATATAAATATTTACCTCTATAAATAAATAAATACTCCTATAAATAAACAAATATACCCCTATATAAATAAATGTATCCCTCTCTATATAAATATATCCCTCTATAAATAAATATATACCTATATAAATCAGTTTTGCTAGCACTACTGAATTCATCTGACCATCACGCTACACCCTGATGCTACCCAGGCTTTGAGCACCTTCCCTAGAGTTCAGCTCTTCTGTATCTCAGAATCCTGGAATCCTTATGTCTCTTAGCTGTATCTCTCGTATCTCAGAATCACAGAATCCTTAGGGATGGGAAGGGACCTGGAAAGATCACCCAGTCCAACCCCCACCACAGCAGGATCCCCCAGACCAAGTCGTGCAGGAACACCTCCAGCCAAATGCTTTTCTGAAGTCAAAACAGACCACATCCACTGCTTTGCCAGAAGGAGAGAGGGGTGTTAGCCCCCCCAAAGCTTTATTTTACATCTCTCCACCCTTAAAAGCCAATTCCAAAGGCCACAGAGGAGTCGGTTTAGTCTGCTCTCCTCAAGGGGTTTTACTGCAGCGGCGTTGCTGTTGTCACCTCCAGTTCTCCCCAACTTCTCTCCCAGCTCAAATTAGACTGAATAACATCGCCGGGACCTCGCAAAGATGCAGCTCATCTGCACGCCACCACCCATGCAGCAACGAAAAGCCTGAGCACACAGCGTGCATGCAGGAGGACGGGGGGTGTCTGCCAACATCCCAGGCAGCTGCCCGCAACCCTGCTATGCTCACTGCCGTCCTTGCAAGAGACCAATGCAGACCGCTCACTCACCCTCCATAACTTTTTTAACCTCTTCACTCTGGACAGTTTGGATTTGTTCATCCCTGATGCTGCAGGTCAAACGCGTGTCCTAGGCGGCTGCGAGTACAGCCAGCTGGATGCCTAAAGCAGTGGAGTGATGGACGGGCTTGCAAACACAGGCACTCCCTGGCTTTTAACGCTGCTCCCAATAACCACACAGTTCACAGCTCAGCATAAAGGAGCCAATAGCTGAAGATAGCATTAAAAAAAAACCCCAAACCCCAACAAAATCCCTCCTTTGAGATCGTGGAGGGAGAAACCTCGATCCATCCAGTGCTTGATTTAGGTCAGTGAAAAAAAAAGAGCTGCTATTATGTCAACCGTCCAACTTTAAGAAGACTTGGGAAGCTGACAGTCACGGTGCTTTAAAGCACTGTCATGATGAGCTGTTACAAAGGGATTGTTTTAATCCTAGCTATTAAAAAAAGTGAAGCTATTTAAGATGCTTGGAAATGACAGGTATCAGAGCCAGAGCTGGGCTGTGCTCTGGGGGGTGATGCTCAGAATCACCCCCTGCGCTGCTTTCTGCTTCGTTTCTGTGGTTTCGGATGCGTGTTCACAGAACGGGTCAGGTTGGAAGGGATC
>VZRI01008522.1:126744-139675 GCA_013397515.1 Upupa epops | reverse complement strand
TGTTAGGCTCTGGGCTGGCTGAGCTCAGAGGGCTTTGCCAGCCTCAGTGATGCTGTGATGAGTTGAGCAGCATCCCAAGTACCAGAGTTTCATCTGCCTGGTAGCTGTGAGCTGTCCTGCTCCCCGACCAGACAGAGTAATTGCCAGCTCACTAGCGCTTGAGAGCTAGCGGCATCACACAGCTGCCGGTGACATCAAGTACTGCAAATATTAGGACTATTATTCAAAGCTATAGAAAAGCCTCCCCTGTTTCCAGTGTTTATCTCAGCTAAACTGAACGCTTTGAAGTCTTTCAATCCCTATTTCTCAGCTAAACTATGCAGAGCTTCAAAGAAACAACCATGGGCTCTGGAAAGGGGAGAGAACATTATCCGAGTCCCTGCTCTGCTCTCAGTCTTCACCCTGTGCCGCAGATTTACACAAATAGCAGGATCCAGAGTGCAGCTCTTGAAACTGCAGTGCCTCCCCCTCCCCTCTCCCATCTGCATTTCCAATCCATTTACCAAGCGCTGCCATTTCTTCCTTTAGAACAGGTTATTCATCTGACAGAGGGTTTCCCAGTGCTCCAGCATTCACATTCCAGCACACCTGACTCTGCTATTATCCTTCCTTTCCGAGACCGACACTGCACCCCTTCTTTGGGAAGGCCATCAATTAGCATGCCAATAGAGAACCATGAGATCACCTGCCATCGCCTATGTAAATGCTTCCCCATCTGTTCCTCTCTCATCTTCTCTGCATGCTCTCTCCACCAGAGGGGTAGCAGTAGTTTCCGTGCTGCTCTTGGAACACAGGATGCTCTTTGTTCTGCAGTTTCCATCTGTTAAATCGCATTCGATCACTTCTTCCAAGGGAGGGTGACGGGGCACTGGAGGGGGCTGCCCAGGGGGTTTGTGGAGTCTCCTTCTCTGGAGATGTTTGGAACCCTCCTGGACTTGGTCTGGGTGATCCTGCTGTGGCAGGGGGGTTGGACTGGATGATCTTTCAAGGTCCCTTCTGATCGAGCCGGGTCTATGATGCTAGGATCCTATGAAATGGGGACTCCACCACCTCCCTAGGCAGCCTGGTCCAGTGCCCAGCCACTCTCTCAGCAAAGAGCTTCTTCCTCAGATCCAGTCTAACCCTCCCCTGAGGCAGCTTGAGGCCATTTCCCCTCATCCTAGCATCAGGAATTGGGGAGAAGAGACCAGCAGCAGCCTCGCTACAACCTCCTCTGAGGGAGATGGAGAGAGCAAGCCTGTCTCCTCTCAGTCTCCTCTCCCCTAGACTGAGGATGCTTGAAGTGTTTCGGTTCCATCCTAATGCTGTCCTCTGTAGCAAACACTACCCTGTGCCACCCACAAGAGCAGCAGGTTGAGAGGCAAGCAGGACAGAAGGAGGAGTTTCTAGGACAGCCTTTCTCCAGACAGCCACACACACTGGATGGAGTTGTCTGGTCTAGGCAGTCAGACTCATGTGAATTCATTTCACTCTGACTTGCCTACAGCAGAGGATCCTCCACATCCACTGCTTTGCTTCCCTGACCTGTTCCTGCTGTGCTGAGTCACCTGTTGATCAGTTTGAGCTGTCATCCCTCTGAGGAGACATCTCTGTCATCTTCCCAAGGCCCGAGAGAATCAGGCACCGGAGCGATGAGCAACCCTGCAGCGTCGTTAGGGCAGCAACGTTGCTGGGAGAGGTTTTGCATCATCTTTTCCTATCTGGATGGGCTACAATGAACTGTTTGTCAGAGGCGGGGAAGAGAGGGCAGCAACCCCCAGGTTATTAAGAGCAATGATTTTCACCTCCACGTTATCACAGGGGTTGGCAACCAGAGAGCCCAACACCTTGACCGATCGCTACTCCCCACCTAAACGGAACCCCTGAATGATCAGCTCGGTGTCACAGACAAGAGCTTTCCTCTGTAGAGAGCTTGAGAGCTCCAGCTCTGCTTTAGATACCCTCTTCCTTTCAGGCTATAGCAGTTCCCAGCTCATTTGTGTTTGACGACTGCATTTCCCCATGAATTTTCTGGACGTGGAATTTTAGGAAGTCATTAGCCAAATTTATTACCGAGTTCTCTTCCTCCTAAATATCAGGGAGTAGCATAAAAGCAGCATATGCTCTGTGCTTCCCCAACTGGGTGCCAGATGGCAATACTACGATCCAGACAGGCTCTGTGTGGCAGTGGGTTGTGAATACCACTCAAACAGCTTCTTCATTGCAGTAGGACAGAGACTCCAGAAAAATCAACATCTTCTACACAAGACTCCTGCTCAGGCATCCTGGGTTCTTCTGCCTGCAGTAGGAAATGCCCTGCTTTGGCTTGTCTACATGGATCACAGGATAACCCTGGTTGGAAAGGACCTCCCACATCACCCAGTCCAACCATCCCCAGCCCCACAAAACCCCTCAGTCCCTGAGAAACTGACAGACACAGCCTGACCCCCTCCCTGCTGCCACTCGAGCAGGGTGGGAAGCACCATGGCTACACGGTTCTTCAACACCTCCAGGCAGGGGGACTCCACCACCTCCCTGGGAAGGCCCTGCCAGTGCCCAACCACTCTGGCTCCAGAGAATCTCTGCCTCAGAGCCAGTCTGACCCTCCCCTGCCTCAACTGCAGAGCAGTGCCCCTGCTGCTGTCAGCAGGCAACAAGGAGAAGAGGCCAACAGCCACCCCTCCACAGCCTCCCTTCAGGGAGTTGTAGAGGGCAGTGAGGTCCCCCCTCAGCCTCCTCTTCTCCAAACTCACCCTGCCCAGCTCCCTCAGCCTCTTCTCACACGACTGGTTCTCTCAACCTCTCATGAGCTTGGTAGCTCTGCTCTGGACCTGTTCCAGCATCTCCCTGTCTTTCCTATCAGGAGGGGCCAGCATCTCCATGTGGGCTCATCTGCTAGAATGCTCTGTCCTGGCTCAGATGCCTGGTAGCACAGTTTTCATCATTAATTTGGCTCTCAGGTTCCACATTTGTGGCTAAGACATTGGAACAGACTTCTCAAAGTAGTGGCGTATTCCCCGTGTCTGGAGGTGTTGAAGGACAGCCTGGCTGTGGCCCTGAGTGCCCTGGGGTGGCTGCTGGGGTGATGTCAGAGCTCAGAGGGCTTTGGCAGCCTCATTCTGTGGTGGAGGAGTAGAACTCGATGATGTTAAACTTCTACAAAAACCTGGGCTCTTAGCAAGGATCTGAGGGATCCAGAAAGGATTCCTGGTTTGACAATGAAACAACCACGGCTTGGAAAGCATCCTGCAGCACCTTCACATTCCTCATTCCCTTACTCTTGAGCCGAGCTTGCAAGAGGTGCAGTGGATGGTGTAGGAGGCAGCAGAAAGCCAGCTGCTGCTTCCCAGGGCAACTGAAGGATGAGCAGATGACTTTCTGTCTCCAACAGCCCTCCACACCTCCCAACAGAAAGCCAGAGAGGCAGCTGCGACGCCGCGGTGCTCTGAGCAGCGGGATGGCACCGCCTGGTTGCTTATAAAAGCAGGGGCAAAACAAAGCAGGAGGAGCAGAACCGTGACTAACGGAGGCTGAGATCCAGCAACGTTGAGTCACGCTGGGGACTCAGTAACTCTCCATCATCTGCAGAGGTTTTTAGAGCTAGAAAAGTAGATCCTAAACACGTGAAACTACCGGCCGTGACAAACCTGAGCGCAGCCTGACACCCAGACAGCTCATTTTATAGCTGTTCCTTTCACCGGAGCATGATCAGTGTTTAATACTCCAGCAAACAGGGTGGGAAGGACGCCCTGCTATCTCGTATCCCACGGCAGAGTTGTGATTAGCCCTGTTCTCAGGTTGCTGTCACATTTGTTTCATTACCTTGAAATAGCATCGCACGTCTCACGCGGCAGTGCTGCTTCCAGCCGCAGGGGATGTGAAGGAGACCCAAAATGTGTGATCTAAGCAGAAAACAGACTCCTCCTCAGTGTAAAGCTGGTTGTACGGTGCACAGATAGTGTGTGGGAACAAGAACAGGCAGGAGGAAGAGCACTATCCTTTCTGGGCTCCTCAACCTCTTGACCTTCCAGCCCCTGAAGGGGGCTACATGAAGGCAGGGAAGGTCTATCCCTGAGGATGGAGAGGACAAGGAGCTCTGGGTTGCAGCTGGGGAAGGAGAGATTGAGGCTGGAGATTTATCCAGATGAAGTGACACTGCTGCTCTGTCTCTGTGTCACTCCTTTGTTTGCAGTGGTACGTGGTCACATCAGTCCCAGCAGCCTGGGTGTTCAGACTTCGTTAGTATATGCGGTCCTTAAAGACTCAAGGAAGCAGCACAGGCAGAGAGTCTATGTTTCTAAACAGGGGACACCTGTCCCCAGGTATCCCAGGGCTTTCATTGAGTTTGTTAGTTCTGGATAAGACTTCAGCCTCTGATTCTGAGGGGAGATGCTATTTTAAACACCTGAATCATCCTGGCCAACAGCATCCTGGGGGGCATCAGAAGGGGGTGGTTAGCAGATCAAGAGAGGTTCTTCTGCTCCTCTACTCTGCACTGGTGAGACTGCATCTGGAGTGCTGTGTCCAGTTCTGGGCTCCTCTGGGCCGGAGGAGCTCAGAGGGCTTTGCCAGCCTCAATCAGTCAGTGATTCTGTGTTTCCTCAAGAAGACCTCTGTTTATTTCCAGGACAATCTACATCTACAGGGTACTGAGTGGACTCAGTGCTTACACACCCTTCTTGTCAGAAGGTCTCTGGTCCCACTTTTCAGACCTCCTTACAGCAACGTGAAAGGAATCTTCAGCAAGAACCTTAAGTCAACAGGCTTAAAGTCTGCCAAGCACACAGCTCACAAGGTTGAAGCCCTACCTGCGTGCTAAGGATTTGATTCTACTTCCAGGAGAACACTTACACTGGCAGTTAGCGATGCTGTTTTTAATGTAGAGATAGCTAGGGAGGTTAAAACCCGACAGTTTGGAGAAGGAATTGAACCCCTGCCACCCCCTAGCTCTCTACCGGCAGCTTAATTGAACTCCTTGCATAACCTTCTTAATCTGACACGCTTGCACTTGGCACTGCTGTACTTGTCTAACCCCTTAATTATTGCTGTGTACGGGTGCCGATGACTACGAGCATGCATCACGCTGCTCCCTGGGGGAGCCACCTCAGGGCAGGGTGATGTCTGGCTTGGAAGGAAGGATGGCAAAATAAAGCAGCAGAGGATCTTGGCTTCTGGGGATAAATGAGCCAAAGGCAGCAGCAGCTATAAGGAGGGCGGCGGGGCAGCAGGCACAGAGGGAGACGAAGCACTCAGAACTGGCTAACGCTGGAGAAACAGGCAGAAAATAGAGGAGAGCTGATAAACAAGCAGCCTGACTGGCACAGCCTAACCCAGGCATTAATGAATCCCATCGTGCTGGGTGTGGTACCAACACAGAGCCAAGGAAGCATCCCCTGTCCCAGTGAAAGGACAGCCTGGCTGTAATTCACACGCACACGAGTAGGCACAGTGCCTCCTGCAGCTGTGAACTCTACAGGCTAATGAGAGTGGGTAGAAAACTAGGACTCACAGCAGTATCTGCTGGAAAGGGACATGCCAGACCATTAATTAAAGGAAGAAACTAAACCAATAGAGCTCAAGAAACAAAATCACTCCAGCATTTCCAATGAAAGCAGGGTTGGGCTTTACAGCAAGGTTGGTTTTTCAGAGAAAAATTTGAATTCTAGAAGTCATCTAGAAAAATCTTAATGAGATTGAACACGTTTCTCCCCCCTCTAACCTTCCCCTTTTAATTCCCTTCAGTCTCTCCTTCCTTTCCCAGTAAAGCTGAAAGGAAAAAGCCACAAGCCCATCCTCATTCGGTTTGAGTCATGTGAATGTGTCTCACAGAAGCAGCACCACTGGAAAGGCTTTCCAGGACCAGCAGATCTTTATTCCTGCTGCAATACAGAACCACAGAGTCTTGGGGACTGGAAGGAACCTCAAAAGATCATCCAGAACAATCCCCCTGCCACAGCAGGATCCCCTAGATCCAGTGGCATAGGGGCAGCCCAGGTGGGTTTGAAACGTCTCCAGAGAAGAAGACTCCACAACCTCCCTGGGCAGCCCCTGCCAGGGCTCTGGCACCCTCACCGGGAAGAACCTGCTTCTCCTCTGGATGTGGAACCTCCTCTGTTCCAGCTGGCACAGGGTGCCACTGAGCAGAGCCTGGCCCCCTCCTCCTGACCCCCACTCTTTCCATAGTGATCAAGAGTCATGGGGTCCCCCCTCAGGCTCCTTTGTTCCCAGCTCCTTCAGCCTTTCCTCATCAGGGAGCTGCTCCCCTCCCTTCATCATCCCTGTGGCTCTGTGCTGGACTCTCTCCAGCAGCTCTGTGTCCTCTGGAACTGAGGGGCCGAAAACTGGGCACAAGATTCCAGATGGGGTCTCCCCAGGGCAGAGTAGAGAGGGAGAAGAACCTCTGTGGATCTGCTAACCACCCCCTTCTCATCCACCCCAGGGTGCCTTCAGCTTTGTTTGTACTGAAAGGCAGCAGCCGGGACAGAAAACCTGAGTAGAAATAAAGAGACCCCTGGGACCCCAGTGCTTCCAGTCTGCTGGTTGTGTTTCCCTGACTAGTTGCAGATGGGTGGGGAAAAAATGCCAACGCCTGCATTTATTTTGATCAATAGCACTGAAAAAGCCTTCTAAACCCCTGCTTTAATCCGAGCGTGTCCTTGAAGGAGGGAACTACAGCACAAGAAGAATGGCTCCTCTCACAGAAAGATTGTTCTCTATTGCTGTTTCAAGCAAAACCGTGGGAACGTGGCCAGAGGAGGCCACGAGGATGAGGGGAGGGCTGGAGCACCTCTCCTACAGGGACAGGATGAGAGAGCTGGGGCTGTTCAGCCTGGAGAAGAGGAGACTCCAGGGAGATCTCAGAGCAGCCTTCCAGTACCTGGAGGGGGCTACAGGAGAGCTGGGGAGGGGCTGTTTGCAAGGGCTGGGAGAGGTAGGAGCAGGGGGAATGGGCCAGACCAAGTGGCACAGGAAACACCTGCTATAATTTCATGATGGACTGAGCTCAAACGAGAGCGGCGAGAGGCAGGAGTGCCTGCAGCTCATCAGAGTGTCTGGTCCCCAACTGCGACCTCACCTGATGCAGGTGGAACGGGTTTAGCAGGCTGAGAGCTGGGCTGTTAGGAGCGCGCAGTGCATCAGCAGATCAGTCACAGACACAGACACCCTTCTGTAATGAGGCTTTATAGACCCACAGAACAGATAGAATACACAGAAGAATATATGGAATGCATAGAACATACAGAATGAATGCCTAGTAGCCAGGGTTGGAAGGACCTTAACGATCACCCAGTCCCAACCCCCCGCACAGGCAGCAACACCTTCACCAGAGCAGGGTACTCAGGGCCCCAGCCAAGCTGGTCTCCAACACTGCCAGGGATGGGTGCTACCATGAGCAGAGACTGGGTATCTGGGCAGCTCTATTCATAGGGAGTTAACTGGGGATAAAACCTGGGCGATGGGGCAGCCACAACTGCCTGGGCCCCCTGTTGCAGCATCTCAGCACCCTCCCAGCAAAGAGTTGGTTCCTTGTGGCTTTTATGGAGATTTCTGCTATGTGACTTCTATCTCAATATCAGCTCGTGACACAAGGCTGCAAGTCCAGATCCAGGCCTGAACAGGAGCAAACGCTGAGGGCGCTTCTCAAGGCTCTGCTTAAGCTTAGAAGAAATGATTGAGTGCATGACCCCCATCCACAGAGACCTTCTGTTCTCAGCGCTCTGAATCATTCGTCCTTCAAGGCTATTACATTTTATTTGTTAAAGTTTACTGGAGAGGGGAGGATGAAAAGATGCCATTTATTCCCACAGTTCCAAACTCAGTTAACTTCACAGAAGAGCACGCGAGCTCCGAGAGGCAGAGGGCTCCCATTCCGGGCTGAGCTCCCCCTGCACAAAGATCCACGTTGTCTCACGCCGTTGTTTTCCCCATTTACTGCTCAAATGAAACTGTTGTGATCCAAACCCGTGATGGATCAGGACAGCTTTCTGGTACCCCCTCCCCCTCCTCCTCCCCAAAATAACAGCTCTCTTTCAGTCTATGCCAAACTAACGAGGGACTAGCAAAGCTCTCTTGGAAAGACATCTGTGAGCTGCAAATTATAGTTATCCCTGATAATTAATAGCACATTATCTAGTAAGAAGATAAATATATAGTGGAAATCTGCTTGTAGATTTAGCTCCATACCCTCCTTGGGTACACGGGGGGAACCACTGAATGATTGAGGCTGGCAGAGCCCAGCCCAGCCCCTGACATCACTCCATCAGCCACCCCAAGACACTCAGGGCTACAGCCAGGCTGTCCTTCAACACCTCCAGACACAGGGACTCCCCCACTGCCCTGGGCAGTCCAGTCCAGGCTCTGAGCACCCTTTCCCTGAGGAAGGGCTTCCTGACACCCAACCTAACCCTTCCCTGGCAGCTTCAGGCCCTGCCCTCTTGTCCTGGCACTGCATGCTTCAAACTGGCTGCACTTCATTTCTTTACTCCTGAGAAGGCTGGAGAACAGGGTCTGTGAGGATCAGCTGAGGGAACTAGGGGTGTTTAGAGAAGAGGAGGCTGAGAGGAGACCACCTTGCTCTCTCCAGCTCCCTCACAGGAGGTTGCAGTGAGGCTGCTGCTGGTCTCTCCTCCCAAATTCCTGATGCTAGGACAAGAGGAAATGGCCTCAAGCTGCATCAGGGGAGGGTTAGACTGAATCTGAGGAAGAAGCTCTTCGCTGAGAGAGTGGCTGGGCACTGGACCAGGCTGCCTGGGGAGGGGGGGGAGTCCCCATCCCTGGAGGGATTTAAAAACCGCAAAGCTAGAGCCCTTGGGGCCATGGTCTGGGGGTTGGGGAGCTGTTGGGATGAGGGCTGGACTGGGTGATCCTGGAGCTCCTGTCCAGCCAGGAGGCTTCTAGCAAACTGTGTCACTCTGTATTCTATTCCTGCACTTCAAAGCCTGGCATGGATGGGAAATAGGAGAGTGGATCCCGTGTGACTTGGTCTGGGTGATCCTGCTGTGCCAGAGGGATTGGACTGGATGATCTTTCCAGGTCTCTTCCGATCCCTAAGGATTCTGTGATGACCTAAAGCACTGAAAACACTGATGGCAATTCCCAGCACTAGAAGCATGAGGACCTACAACCATAGCAATGCCCCCGTGTGACTCTGCCCCACCAGACCACACGCACCCACTGCAGAGACTCAACCCCTTTACACACCTGATCCAAAACGTGGGACAGGGGGGTTCTGCCCAGCGTGGCCACTCGTGCCATTACCAAGCCCTTTGTAAGGCAAAACACTCCTCGAGCCAAAGCCAGGAGGAAAGCACTGAGCGAGCTATCACCAACCACTCCATTTCAATAATAGAATTTCAAATCAGAGCAGCGAGCATCCATAAATGTCAAGCGTAGCAGCATTTAGAGGAGAAACAAAGCAGAAACAGGCAATCTAATCCCTAGGCCACACACCAGAGCCCTCTCCTATCTCTTTCTCTATGCAGCTGCTGCAGAAGGCTGGCTGTCGATGCGGGCGCGCGTCGTTGTCAACCTATTTGTCCTCTCCATCAAACCCACAGCAGTTGAGCCTGATTGCTATGCAGCCGCAGCCACTCGGAGCCGGCTCTCGCACGCGCTCCTCTGTGGCAGCTGCATTTCCACGGCGTGCTGCGGCACACCTGCCGAAAGGCCGCGGGGCAGCAGCTGCTCAGCTCCTCAACACCATATTTACCCCGCATTTGGGGCTGGAGTGGAATCCGCTAATTACAAGGGAACTGGAACCAGGCATTCATAGAAAGCTGGGGTGTTAACTCTCACAACGAGATGAGCGCTGCTACTTCTAACGCAAAGAAATCGGTCGGAGCTCTTCACGTGGTGGCGGTGGGTTTTACTCCATCACTCGAGTACTCCACAACCACAAACCTCAGCCTGGAAATGAAATGGATATTCAAACCTCCCTCCAAGCGTCTGTGGGCTCCCCTGCACCTATCTGACAGAGCCAGAGTGTTTGATGCAAGGGAAGACCTTGTGCTCGTGCTATCTCCCACCCTCTGGTTCGAGCGCAGTAGCCCCAGGAGGGCTGTGGATCAGCGTCTAATTCGCCACCCACAGCCTGGTGCCAGCTGGTGCTCAGGATGGCTTTCAAGGGGAGGCATTTGCTTTGTAGCCAGACTCGAGCAACCTGGTGTGGTCAGTCAAGGGCACTGGCATCTCACAGAGGAAAGGGCACCTCCTCCCTTTAAAGCAGCTCCCACATTCCCTTCCCTTTGAAGGCAAAGGAACTGCAGCCCCTGGACTTTGATGCACAAGGAGGGAGATGGAAGTCTGTTCATTCAGAGGTCTGAGGGAGCAGCATGAAGAGGTAAAAACGGGTTCCTGAACATTACCAACACCCCCTGGTGCCACAGGTCAAACCCAGCCACTCAGAACTCATCAGTATGACATGAAATGCTTCATCAAACAACCCCCCCTATGCAGAGGGAGAAGAGGAGCCTGAAAACAGCTCCAAGTTGTCAAACCTGCGACCACTACAACTGGGTTTATTGCACTCATCAACAACCCCACGAGAAACAACAGCCAGACCCGCTTGGTCAAGCGATTCACGCGTGATGGTGTTGTTCAGAGACTACTTCATGGGGGGGTCTCTACCCCGTGATCAATCCCTGAGTGCAGTGAAGGTAGAGGAAGATACAGTTCAAGGAGTAAGTTACTAGGTTGAATTTCACAAGCCTAAGAGAGAGGGAGCTGTAATTATTTGACACTGCACTCATCATCGACTTTGAGACCGTTATTAAAGACGACGCAGCCGACCAGAGTTCATTTCCCACAGGCAGCTGGCCCTCCCCTGAGGCTGCAGGCAATTGGGCTCTACAGCCCCAAGCACAAAGCTCAGGAACAGGTTCTCGAAGGATTTCAATCCATCTGAGCACTGGAATAGAAACTGTGATGTGACACCTGTTGGTAGTCACTGGGGTTTCCTTATGTAAGGCACTCGCTGGCCTACCAGAGGCACGACCCCTCACACTGCTCCAGTTTGTGGGTCACCCTGGGGCTGCTGCTGCTTATGAAGGGACTGATCGTTTGAGAGAGGCTGTGTCTTTACCTTTTCATGTATCCCCAGGAATTCAACACAATCCTCAACACTTCCCAGAGGAAGCCCTCTCATGCAAAACACACACCGTGCTCCTTCTGCTCCCCTCTCTTTCTCCACCACCCAAGACCTGGGGAGACCTGAGAGACAGCAGCTGCAGCCCAGCTTAGTGTCACAAGCTAGTATTTACAATCCCAGTCCATCAGGCTCTACATCCTTCCAACCTCTCCAACTCCACCCAGCTCTAGGAGGACATGAGAGGAATGGTAGATATGGAGATACTAGAACAAAAACAAAACCCAAGAGCTTATGTAAAGCACAAGTTACTCCACACATGTTGGTTCAGGAGAAACTGATCCAGACACCTCACCCCATACACAGGGCTATAAAGTCCCTCAAACTGAGGCACCTGGACTCACTCCGAAAGGCAACAGCACCCCCAAGCCGGTCATTCTCAGCTCATCCCTTCCCTTTTTGAAGCATCCACAACAGACCATGCTGAGACCCAGGAAAAGTCAGCACTAAGCCCACATTTCAAGAAAATCAGACTCACCAGGTACTTGGAGCTCCAGCACTGCAACCAGAAGCAGACGTACACTTGGCCAGCAGCCTCACAGGTACCAGCTGGTTTCATAAACAGCCGGAGGATGAGCTGCTTGAGCTCAAGCTGCATGAGCAGCAAGGGATGGAGAGACCACTAAAGAGGCCCATCACTCCAAAGAGACCACCAGCAGCCAAGACCATGGCTTTAAACTGGAGAACTTAGGAGGCGGGGTCAAAATGGCAGTACTCTAGTCATTGCATCCATCTGCAGGATCAGATTGGCTAATGAGATCAATGAGAGAGGTTCCTGAGATCAATGAGAGAGGTTCCTCAGCTAGTTACCATGATGAGGAGCAGAAGAATAGGCTGCCTGGGGGGGTGTGGAATCTCCCTCTCCGGTGACATTTCAAACCCTCCTGGACTGTTCCTGTGTGTCCAGATCTAGGGGCTCCTGCTGAGGCAGGGGGATTGGACTGGGTGATCCTTTGAGGTCCCTTCCAATCCCTAACACTCTGTGACTGTGACCCTTCTAGTGTGAAAGCTGTGTGCTCAGCTCTTTCTGAAGTGTCTGCACACCAACACGCACGGCGTGGGGAGCCACCAGGAGGAACCTGAGATCTCTGCCTGCACTCAGGGGTGTGTGGTGGGACAGCTCACGGGACTGGAACGCTGTCAGGGCCAGCTACATCATTCATTTTGTGGGAAGACAGCACAACAAGGCACTGAGCTCTGCCCAGTGAGAGGGGTGAAGACTGCACTGAGAGCTTACAAGTACCAATCACCGTTAATATGGGAGCCACTCTTGTGGCTGTCAACTCCAGGCCACCTGATTAGGGTGAGGGAGCTGATGAGGTCTTCTACAGACAGCTGGGACTAACCTCACGGGTCCTGCTTCTCCTGGGGGACTTCAATTCCCCTGACATATGCTGGGAAGACTACACAGCCAGGCAGGCACAGTGCAGCTGCAGTGCACTGACAATGTTGTGACTGGATTTGGAAGGTCTCACCTTCCAAAATAAGTTTGCAGCTTATTTATTCTCTGTGATGGAAGGAGAGCTGAGTCATTACTCTTTAACAGAGAGAAACTAAGGCCCCGGGACACTAAGTGCATTGACCAACTGTCTGTAAAAACACTCCCGCTGGGCACAAGGGCTAATGTGCCCACCACAGATTTAACCAGTGTCCAGTTCTGGAGCCCCCAGCACAGGAAGGAGATGGAGCTGTTGGAAGGTGTCCAGAGTAGGGCCACGAGGAGGAGGGGAGGGCTGGAGCACCTCTGCTACAGGGACAGGCTGAGAGAGATGGGGCTGTTCAGCCTGGAGAAGAGGAGACTCTGGGGAG
>VZRI01008522.1:103428-126627 GCA_013397515.1 Upupa epops | reverse complement strand
GTCCCTTCCAACCTGGCCCATTCTAGGATCCTATTCTTTGAATCTAAGATAAAAGAGGGGTGCTTGAGCTGAAAGCCCCTTCTTTCAGAAAGAAGCCCTGAGCAGAGCATTCCTTTCAGTCGCAGCACTTGTTCCCTCTCCTCATCCATCTCAGCTGGATGCCCTTCCAGTAGGCACCTGGAGAAGCCTTTTGCACACACAGTGGTTGGAAAGGAAGCCGAAATCTCAGAGAAGAAAAGCCAGGCAGAGGAGTAACAACCCTGTGTGGCTGGGATTTACTGACTAGCCGAGGTGATCTATGTCCAGTCATTTACTGCCACTAGCTGGGTGAGCACATCTGTTACTGATGTGGAGGGCTGACTGCTGCTGAAGGGTCACTCTGCTGCTGCAGGTTTAATTAACCGGTGGGTGCTTGCCAGGTTGGAATGCAGAGGGAAGCTTTCTTTGGGTCTGAAGGAGCACATGTTGTATTCGTTGCCCATTTACTGATTCAGGATGGCTAGAAAAGATGTCAGAACACACTGACATCTTCCTGTCGTGATCCCTTTTGTGAGCAGGCATCCCATTTCCTTAGGCTATTCAGAAATATTCCATGCAAAGCCCTAGCCAGACAGCCTTTAGAACAAGGTAGTTTTGAATGCATTTAGGTCACCAGAGCCTTTCAACATCCCATTTATATTTAGCTGGTACCTTTCAAGACTGGCACTGAGCTCATTTCATGGTAGAGGAGCAGTGTAGCCAACAGACTCTGCTCCAGATGGGTCCTGGGGCAGGTTCAGTACCAGTGAGGTGATGGAGCTCGATGAGTTGACAGCCTTCTTTGATTTCTGAGTTTCAGGTTTCTATTTCAGGGAGTGACTCAAAGCTGTAATATTTCCACCGTGCCCCGTGTCCCTGTGACATTTAAGGGACAGTGGCTCAGGCTGCAGGTGCTGGGTGATTTATGCCAGAACAAATGGAGCTATTCAATTTATCCTGCATCCAAGACTTCATGACATAAATCCTCAGCTAATCTCCGCTTTGTCAGAAGCCAGACCCAGAGCTACCGATCTGCGTTTGCCTTTGCAGCAGGGAAATCAGCTACTTGGAGGAACTCTTTCAGGTAGGTGTCTTCTGAGATGATCCTAAGATCAGCACAAGGAATCATTCTCCCTCACAAAGGCAGGAAAAGACGGGTCTGATGCAGTGTCCCTGCAGATGACAACCACTGGTGCCCTGTTTCTCACTACTCGAGTCCCTCCAGCTCTAAGACAGGCTCAGGGCACCCGGATGAACTTGTGCTTTTATTCATTAGAGACTTTACCTTTTATAACTCAGGGACATCTCTCATCACAACCGGGATGATGACAGCTTCTCGCTGTTAAGGTAAAATGTGCTCGGACATCCAGCTGCCTCTCCTTGCTGCAGCACTGAGGACGACACCACGACTCCTCTTCAAGCCTCCCCAAGGGAAAGCAGGAAGCAAAGGGACCATCCCCATCTTCTTCCCCTCCAGCAAACAGACACTTCCCTCCAACTTAGGTGCCACCTGTGAATTTACTAAGGGCAGACTCAATCCCCTCATCCAGGTCATCAGTAAAGGTGCTGAACAGAACTGGGCCCAGCACTGATCCCTGGGGGCCAGCACTGCTCACTGGGCACCAGCCGGATGGGCACCATTCACAACCACTCTCTGTGCCCACTCATCCAGGCAGCTTGCAACCCAGTGGAGGCTGCACCCATCCCAGCCAGGGGATGCTGGGGGAGACTGTGTCGAAAGCTTTACTGAAGTCTAGGTAGACCCCATCCCCAGCCTTCTCCGCATCCACTGGGCAGATCACCCAGTCACAGAATGAGATCAAATTGCTCAGACAGGACCTTCCTTCCCCAAACCCAAGCTGGCTGTGCCTGATACCTCAGTTGTCTTGTACCTGCCGCTCGATGGCTCTCAGGATGATCTACTCCATAACCATGACATTCATCTCTTAACAGGCATGGCTGGGGCTTGGTTTGACATGCAGCATCTACCTGGCTAAGTGAGCATGAGAATCTCACTGAAGGAGTCGCCAAACTCCTTGTCCTTTGCACACAGCATCACGTACCCCCCGTATTACAGATCCTTTAAGTATTCACCACCAGTGCAAGTACTTTGCTACTAGAGACACTTTCTAGTACCTGCCCTTCAGTCACTCAAGAGAGCAAAAGGAGCCAGTGAGGCTGAGCTCTGACCCATAGGAGGTTCCTTAGAAAGCACTGAAGTGACTAATTTATACAGCTCTGGGAAGAATCCAAGTGCTTGACTAGAAGAAGATCATAGAGGCACTAAGTGGAGGGATTTAATTGAGTCTTGCAAATTCTCATCGCCCGCTCAGCTGGGACAAGCAATTACTTTTGATGGACGAATAAAACATCATCACTATTTCCATCCTGCTAAAACTCAAAGATTAGTCTTTGTAGCTGAGCTGATAAATTTCCTTGACAGTTTTGCAAGGGAGAATGAATAAACAGATGTGGCTGGTGCTTTTTAACCTACGCACGCAGGTCTGTCCAGGGGAGGTCCAGCTGCAACCTACACCCAGACAAGGAGCCTCTTCTACAGCAACAAGTGGGGATCCTATGGAGATGCTGATGCCTACCCAGCTGGAGCTCTTGCTTGATCAGTAAGGAGCAGGCATTACCTGACATGGTTGCTACTCGGGCATCTAATAGGGACGCCAGTCTCCTCCTGGACTGGGCACTGGCGAGACCTCAGCTCTCTCCCCTTCAGAGACTGGAAAGATGCTCAAAGGTCCCCTGGGAGCCTCCTCTGCTCCAGGCTGAACAACCCCACCTTGCTCAGCCTGTCCTCACAGGGGAGGTGCTGCAGCCCTCTGATCATTGGAGTTGCTCTCCTCTGGACCCCTTCCAGGAGCTCCGTGTCCTTCTGATGTTGGGGACCCCTGAACTGGACCCAGTACTGCGGGTGGGATGTCACAAGTGCAGAGTAGAGGGGGAAAGTCACCTCCCTCAACTGACTGTCAATTCATTTGATCTGTTTTCACTGCCACTACAGACTTCACCCATGAATTAGTGGGTACAGCAGTGGGCACAAGCCCTAAGAGATCCTTTGGCATCTATTCAAACATCAAGTGTCTGACACTTGATCTGGGGAGAAAATGACTGGGCACTTTTAGGAGCTCCAACTGCTGTCTACAGCAGAAACAGGCTATCATGAATAATTAATCAAGGAAAATAACAATCATTAAGTACAGTTAACATCTCCTGGCCACAAGTAACCTGCTCTCCTCTCTTTCTGAAGCCTTATTTCACTGCAGCTTCTTACCCACTACAGTACTCTCCTATGAACTCAGCAGTAGGATCAAGGGCTTCCCTATCAATGTCCTGGCAGATCAAGCACAATGTGGGGCACTAATGCTCCGAGAAGGAAACGAACCTTGCAGTTGAAGCCCGAAGGAACTGGGTTTCATGTGTCACTGCATCACTCCCAGCGTGCCAACGCAGACCTGGCACCGCGCCGTGAGCTCTTCTGCTGCGGGATCGCAGGGGGCAACAGTACCTCCTGTTTCTGCTGACTTTCAAAGAGCAATAGGCTCCTGGATGTCTGCTGTGCTTCTGATAAACCTCCCTTAAAGCAGTTTGAAACCATGGCAAGGCCTTCTACAGGGTTAGAGCATGGATTACCAGCATGATTTATGAGCCCTGAAAAAGGGGACACGGATAGTCCCTCCCATTCCTGAGCCACCGGTTAGAGACACCAGGAGTTTTCTTGGTGTCTTCTTATCCTGAGTTCACATCAGGGATGCAGCCCAAACAAGTGGGAAAGGTTCCAGACCTTGCACTCTAGCAGCTGATGGCGTTCCTGGAGGCATCAGAATCAGCTAACAGAGAGAGAGCTTCCTGAATCCTGAAAAATCTCTGCATTCCCACACGCCCAGTTGCCTGAACAGCCAAAGCAGGGTGGGTTCACTGCTTTTTAAATGTACTTGTTACTCAGCCACAGAAGAGGAAAACCCTGCAGAGGATCTAGAGGCTGAGCTGTGTTTTGTACTCAAACAGCAAAGCCAAAGACACTGGAGATGAGGCCGACAGTCAAGCAGCTTGAGAGCAGGTTCATAGAATCAGAGATTCCTAGGCTGGGTCAGGTTGGAAGGGACCTTCAAGAGCATCCAGTTCCAACCCCTGTGCCATGAGCAGGGACACCCCCACCAGATCAGGGTGCTCATCCAGTCTGGCCTTGAACACTTCCAGGGAGCTGAGGGGCAGCCACAACCTCCCTGGGCAACCTGGTCCAGGGTCTCAGCACCCTCAGTGTGAGGAACTCCCTCCGGACTTCCAGTCTGAACCTCCTCTCTTCCAGCTGGAAACCATTCCCCCTGCTCCTACCACTGCCAGCCCTTGGAAACAGCCCCTCCCCAGCTTTCCTGGAGGTTAATTGAATAAATCTATCAGTGATTCCACAGTACAACGTTCTCGTCTTACTTTGCTGTGGATCCTCAGCCAGTCTGATGTCCTGGCTGGATTACCCAGGAAATAAGTTGTTGCTAGGGCAGATTCCATGCTTTACAGGAGCATTCTGGATTACCAGGGCAACAGATAATCCAGAGGAACTCCATCAAACCATCCAAACCTGAAGTGTGCTTCCTCAAATGTCAGTTTGCTCTGTCTAATCCCGCTCACAGCCTCCCCTCTCAGCAGACAGCACGAAGAGCGGGCGATGTTTTGCATGATAACCTGAGTAAATATCACCAGACTTAGAAACCCGAGAGCATCAGCTGAGCAGAAGCACCCTTGCATTTAAGGACTTTGCTAGACACTGCCTCAGCAGGAGCAGCCGTTGCCTGCTAGACAAGAGCTCTAGGGATCATCCCCTACAACTGCCTGGGCAGATGACAACTCTCAAGCGCTGATTGTGCTTTCCTGGAACCCATGGGGAAAGCACTGCCCAGTCAGCTCTTCCTCAGCAGTGAAAGAGGATCTTTTCCAGCCCATCGTTATAGCAGCAACCCTAAAGCTTTCTCGGACTCACCTTCTGATCCCTGTGGCCCCCACTTCAACAGCAACCAGGGTAAAAGATCCTCCTTTTAGTGAAAAGCTGGGAAAGCTCCTGCAAATCCCTGCTGGGACCCTACACAACTGCCGTGAAGCACACAACACAAAGCCTTTTGTTTGTTGGTAGCACAGAACACGTTCACCCCACAGCCATAAAGTCCACAGACAGGCACAGCTGAACAAGTTCAGAGAGAATTTCCTGTCCCTTCCAGCACCTTCCTCACAAAATCATAGAACTCTCGTGGCTGGAAAGGACCCCCAGGATCACCAAGCCCAGCTCTCATCTAACATCACATCTTCCCTCACTCAGTTTGCCTGATTTTCTAGCAAGCATCTGGCCCAGCACTCAATTTCAGGCTTCCCTGGTACCAGTGGAGCTGAGTAATTACTTCCCATACCCTAACCCCATCAATAAAGCCTAGAATGTGCATCACCACCCCTGCAGTCGCACATTCTGCATCTATATTTAACTTTTCTCCTATACATTTCATCCCAGAGAAGCCACAAAACCACTGTCCCACAGAGAGCTGCTCAGCCAATTATTCCCCCCGTTATCCTGATGTCAAGTGATCTCCATCCTATCTGCACTCCTCACGCTTAGCTCTTCTTCTTATTGGCTCTTATCCTATTGATTTCACACTGGCACCCGAGTTTGTGGTGGCCAGCTGAAATTCTATGCCTGTCCTCTTCAAGAGTGCAAGCAATGAAAGACTGCAGGCTGGAATTGTACTCCTTATCATAGACTCACAGAGCAACAGGGATGGGAAGGGATCTCCAAAGATCATCCAGTCCAGTCCCCCTGCCACAGCAGCATCACCCAGACCAAGTCACACAGGAACAGGCCAGGAGGGTTTGAAACGCCTCCAGAGAAGGAGACTCCACAACCCCCCTGGGCAGCCCTTTCCAAGACTCCGGCACCCTCACTGGGAAGAAGTTGCTTCTCCTCTTGATGTGGAGCCTCCTCTGTTCCAGCTGGCACCTGGTGCCCCTTGTCCTGGCACTGGGTGCCCCTGAGCAGAGCCTGGCTTCTTCCTCCTGACCCCCACCCTTTCCATAGTGATCAACAGCCATGGGGTCCCCCCTCATCCCATTACCCTGGGTGCCTACAGAACAAACACCCTATCATCTACGCTCCATCCTCCTCAGACGGCAGTATCAGCCTGGTAACAGAAGCTCAAGCGATGGGAATCTATTGTGAGACCTAATCAGTGCAATTCAGGCTTCCCTCTCAGAAGAAACACCCCACGCAGTAGCCTAGTTTCCAATTTGACCAATTCCAAGCCTCTCTTCCCCAGTCAGGGCCTTCCAGGGGTGCTTGGAGAAGGAAACCCTTTGTAGGGGCCCTACATGGTGACAAGAGACTCCTAGGAGAAGCAGGCAATTGAAGAGGGTACTAACATCAAGCTGGAGTGGTGTCCTGCTTGGCAGCCAAACATCTGCATGGCTGTAGATTAAAACGAGCTATCCAGAGCAGGATCACTGCCCGTGCAGCCTGACTGATGAGCTGCTATCTAAATCACTTCACTGACTCTGCTTAAAGAAGTGGGAGCCTACCGCTGATGTGCCGATGTCGTTATTCAACGCAGGGATATAACTCCTCACTCTTTTCACCGCTACTGTCAGCTCTCCATGAAGAACAACTGCTGAGCTCCACGTACATTCCCTCGCCAAATCAGCTGAGAAACTATGGGCTTTCTCTTCAAAGAACTCAGGACACTTGAAGCGACTGCAAGGCATTCATCTTCCGCTTCAAAACACTGCTGTCAGGTGAACGTCCTGACTGTTTTCTCTGGGGTGGGCTCCAGTTGCCCTTCAGCTGCTCTCATCAGAGACACAGAGCTCCTCATCAGGCCCAAAACACCCCTTCGTGGAATTACAGAATCATTAAGGATCGGAAGGGGCCTCGAAAGATCATCCAGTCCAGGATAAATACGGCTCTCTAGGGCATGGCTGAAGCAAGAGGCTGAGCAGAGGTGTGAACAGCTGGAGTAACCAACACACAGAGACCAGGAAAGAGCAAAGGACTCAGGCGGGAAGAAGATGCTACATCTCAACGTACGTTGAAGGGCTGCATCAGTGTCCTCTGTCCCATGGTCTGCAACGATGCCCTCAGTTATTTGGCTCACTATGGCTCCGACCACAGGTGAAATGGAAAGCCCGGAGAGACCATAACAGTGCTGACAAACCCACCTGAGCAGGAAGCAACACCCACTGCACCCAGACCTGCACTGGAAACCTCCAGCCTGATCCTCTCCGTTCCAGCTCCCCCAGCGCTTCTGTCCTCAACATCACTGCTGCTGATTTCCCTCCTCCCTGTTGCTTACAGCATCACCCCCTCCATGTGCCATACGTGGGCATTTCTGGACACCCAGGGTAGTTTCCACTCTTCTCCTGGCAGACAGCAGAGCAATAGAGGCTGCTCTCTGCACACCTCACGTGTCTCTGAGAGGTCCTACCATCCCCGCTCCTTGGCAGGAAGCAAGAGCTTGTTGGAAGCTAAGTCCATTGGCTCTAGGTGTCCTTGGCCATCAGGGCGTGCTGAGAGCCCTGAGCGCCCACCCCAACCCACCTACCTGTTCCACTGGAGCTGCCTCCTCTACAAAGAAGTCTTCCATGGCTGCAGCTGCTCACGTCTGTGCAAGGAACCGGGGCGAGGGGCGGGGATGGGGGTGGAGGGGAATCCTGGAAACTGGCACAACCTAGATCCACAGAGCGGCAGAGCAACCACGCTTCCAAAAATGTTAATTAATTACACAGGACCCAGCTCCACTCTCAACCCCTGAGCTGCCTCTCGCCTTGGTTTGTGTTTTCTGGAAGCGCTCATTACTCCAGTCAGGGAGAAGGGACTTTCAAAGGCTTTCTGTTCTCAGCAGAGAAGTATGCGAGGATGGCAGCTATCACTGGAAGAAGACATACAGCAGCGAGTGATGTGCCTCGGCATGAAGATGAATCACAGAATGATTGAGGCTGGCAAAGCCCTCTGAGCTCCTCCAGCCCAGCCCAGCACCTGACATCACCCCAGCAGCCACCCCAGGACACTCAGGGCCACAGCCAGGCTGTCCTTCAACACCTCCAGACACAGGGACTCCCCCACTGCCCTGGGCAGTCCAGTCCAGGCTCTGAGCCCCCTTTCCCTGAGGAAGGGCTTCCTGCCAGCCTCAATGATTCTGTGAGAAGAACCCTACTGGCTTCATTACTAATGAAATGCCCCTACAACTCTGCATTCCATGAAAGGTACGGCGTGCCACGGGACAACCAACACCCTCACTGAATCAGTAGCATCCAGAGCTGCCATTCCATGCAACAACCCCGGGCGATGGGAAACCACAGTGCCCTGAATAAATGAGCACTTGGCACGAAGAAGGGTTTTGGGGAGGAAGCTGCCCAGGCTCTGAGCAGCACAACTGGAAGCATTGGGTGGCATTAACCAAAGGTTAAGGGAGCTGCTGTCTTCCCTATGTCTTCTAGTTCAGATAAGAACCCTCTCTTGTCAGATTATGGTTGGGTATTAACAACTGAAACCCTGCAGAAAGCAACCAAACCAATTCCTTACCACACTCGGACCTACAGGCAGCACTTTTCCCTGTAAATAAACAGGGAGATCTCCCCAGAGTCTCCTCTTCTCCAGGCTGAACAGCCCCAACTCTCTCAGCCTGTCCCTGTAGGAGAGGTGCTCCAGCCCTCCCCTCATCCTCGTGGCCCTCCTCTGGGCACGCTCCAGCAATGTCAATACAGGCAGAAGCCTGATAGTGATTTTATAACCAGCTGTGGATTATTGGTTTAAAAGCTTCTGAACAACCTCCCTGCTCTTCCATGAGGGTCTCTGTTGGAAAAAAACAGGGAATCACTAAGAAAACCCCTGGAACTCAACCGGGGCCACCAGTGAGTGGCCTTTGGAATACCCTTTAAAATAGCTTCCACGAGACTGAGAGACTGGGCATCTCGAGGTGATGCACACCTCGTGCATCAGCAAGCCTCTCGTGCCAGAACAGATTCCCATGGCAAAGCTTTCCCAAAGCAGCGAGATGAATCCGTTCATCAGCTCTAAAGGGCAGCAGAGTAATTTATCCCTGAAGCCTGATGGCTGCAGGTCTTCTCTGAAGCTGAATTTTGGTTTAATTAGACAATTTATTAGTCCTAACTGAAACTGTTCCCAAGAAGCTGCTCATAAATAACTCTTGGCAAGTTTTTCAGCTGGCAGGCTACACTTACTCACCCCATGCTCAAACTTCTTCTGCCCTTCAGTTTCCTTTGCTGTGCTCTGTTTCCTTCCTTTTCAAGCAGATCACAGAGAGGCAACAGAGCCCTGAACTCTCCCTTGGACAAACCGAGCCCTTCATAGCCACTCAATAGAGAGAGGCATCTTTTTCCTTCTCTTACTCAACATCAGAAATTCTCTGCATCCTTGGCACTGTGTTTGAGACTTTCTGAAACATGGAGACTGGTCCCCTCTCACTACTCATGGAGTTTTTAATTCAAGTTTGAACGCTCATTCAGTCCAATCCCACCGCCACAGCAGGGTCACCCAGACCCAGTGGCACAGGAACACAGCCAGGCGGGGCTGGAACGTCTGCAGAGAAGGAGACTCCACAGCCCCCCTGGGCAGCCTGGTCCAGTGCTCCGGGACCCTCCCTGGGAAGAAGGTCCTGCTGAGATTGAGAGGGAACCTCCTCTGTTCCAGCTGGCACCCAGTGCCCCTTGTCCTGTCCCCAGATGCCCTTGAGCAGAGCCTGGCTCCATCCTCCTGACACCCACCCCTCACAGATTTAGAGACAGGAATGAGGTCTCCCCTCAGCCTCCTCTTCTCCCAGCTCAAGAGCCCCAGCTCCCTCAGCCTTTCCTCATCAGGGAGCTGCTCTCCTTCCTTCATCCTCTTCGTTGCTCTACGCTGGACACCCTCCAGCANTGCCAGCCTCTCCCCTGCCCCTTGTTGCCCCCCATTCAGTTTCTCTCTGCCCACCCTGCCCAGGTGGCACTGAACAGCAGCTCAGTCTGCCGGGGTGTCAGCGACACCTCCCTGCATATCCTCATGGGTTTGCTGATCTCTCCACTGTAAACACAAGCTGAGGATGGAGCCCTAGGTTTTACAAATCCAAATAGCCCAGCTCAGTTTTCTTCCTTCTTTGATACTGCTCTTTTTTATGTAGCTACCGTCCGTGTGCTCCGTGTGAGACAGAGTTGCTATGGGAACTACTCATTATTTTTCAATAGGAATAGAGATACTTAGAAAAAAATATCCTACATCTTTTTAATCCCTAGAGAGTCCTAATTTATCCTGCACACTGCACGGCCTCCTTGACAGCTCCTTTCACACTCGCTGCGCTGCAGAGCGCCTTAATCTGAGCGCCCTAACGAATCCACAACTTCCCTCTGCCGTAAACTTCCCAACAAAGTTGGGTTCTGAACAAATTGGGCTGAACTTGGGGTTTTACCTGCTTGTAGCTCTTGGAAAGACTCTGTGTATGAACAGGAAAGCCAAGAACAGTCCCCCGAGCAAGAGCTGACCCCTGCGCTCTTGCTCAACAGCACAGGCAGAGGGTGGAAGTTGTGGGTCATCTGGTGCTAGGACAAGGGGCACAGGGTGCCAGCTGGAGCAGAGGAGGTTCCCTCTCAATCTCAGCAGGACCTTCTTCCCAGGGAGGGTCCCAGAGCACTGGACCAGGCTGCCCAGGGGGGCTGTGGAGTCTCCTTCTCTGGAGATGCTCCAGTCCCGCCTGGCTGTGTTCCTGTGCCACTGGGTCTGGGGGGCCCTGCTGTGGCAGGGGGGTTGGACTGGATGAGCTTTCAAGGTCCCTTCCCATCCCTAAGGATTCTAGGATTCTATGATCACCCCATCAGCCACACCAGGGCACTAAAACCTTTCTTATCCCCCTCCAGGGTTGGGAACTTTACCACCTCTCCGGGCAGCCACAGATGAAAGCAGCTAAAGAGAAACCTTTCAAGCCAGCAGGTCCAGATCCAAGTCTTCCTCTACCTAATCAGCTTTTCCTTTTGAGATCTTTAAACAGAACCAGTGTTTTCACAGACTTCATTCCCCGTGAGTCCTAGGGCTGTGCTGTTTGTATTCTGATTTGTACAGAGAAGGGGAAACACTGGGGGGTTTACATAGTTCAACAAACTTCCCTGGCAGCACTCTGCTCACAGATCCTGCAAACCAAAGGCAGAGAAGCTAAAACAGCATCACCACACGCTCGCTGAAAGGTTGAGATGTCTTTCTTATTAGTGCAGGTGAGAGCCTGCCCACGGGTTCAGTCATTCCCCATCCCTACTGTCTGGTGCTTAGTGCTGTGCATAAGAAATCACAGAATCACAGACCCTTGCTCAGTGTCATTGAACCCCCTTCCTGCAAGAGCCTTTGGCTTCTCCCTGCTCTCAGCTCGGTGGAAGGATTCCCTGTGGTCCCTGCTCTGTGGCACTCTGGGCTGTGCTGGTAAACATGAGCGATGAACTCTTCCAACCAGCTCCTACAAGAGACAACACGGACTGCAGTGATTTTCACAGCTGTATTTACAACCTGAACAGCACTCCCTGAGTCTACACAGCTCACAGTCAATCCTAAAACCTCAGTTGGACCCTAGAGTTAGCAGTCTGTTGTAGTAGACACCTAGAAAGGACTGAGCATTGGGTTTGTTGAGCAGATCTAAGGAGGACAGGGAAAAGGAAACTCTGAAGAGGCTGTATCCAGCTTTAAGAGCCTGGGCTAGGTGGTCCCTGAGGTCCTTTCCAACCTGTGAATGAAAGCGGGGTTGGAGGGAGTGGAGTGATGGTGATGAAAGGATCAGTGCACTGACATCCCCAAAACTCCTCCTGCAGGGGCTCTGCAGCTGCTCCTTTAGTTTCTTAGAAGAGAGTTTCTGCTCAGCAAACCCTGCCCTCTGCTGACTAACTGCCACCAGTGCCTCACACACACCGCAGAGTCACTGAGGCTGGCAGAGCCCTCGGAGCTCCTCCAGCCCAGCCCAGCAGCTGACAGCACCCTTGCAGCCAGAGCAGGGCACTGCNCTGCCTCCCCCTGACTCAGCAGAACTCCTGCAGGGGCTCTGTTTTGAAGCACGTGCTGTAGGGAGAGCACGGGTCTGCTGCTGAGCCAGGAGTCCCATGCAGAAGCACATGAGCACTCTGATGCTCATGCACCTCCAGTCTGGCACCGCTCCCCAGCCACTCCTGGACTCAAACACAGTTTACTCTCAGTCTCAGATGATGCTGTCAGTGTAGACAAAGTGACTGTGCTTGCTGCATGAGCCTATAAATTCTGCTGGGTTTATACCAGAGCTACAGGAGATCCCCATCTCTGCTCCTATCAACCCTGTCTGAGGGCAGAACATCCCTTGGATTCCACTGGTGACAGAGCCCCAGCCCCAGCCCCAGTCGCTGCTACCAGCAGCTTGGGGAAACGGGTCACATTCTGCAGGGGATCTCCGTGGAAGGTTTTCCTGTGGTGTTTTGTTTGCTCCTGCACAGCCTGAACCAACCCACAGTGCAGAACACCAGGCACAGAACAGGTCATAGGCACCACCTCCAGCTGGAAGTGGTCTAGCTAGGTCTTTCCCACAGCAGGCGCCTAAGCCCAGCTTCCCTTAGCAACCAGCTCCAGGCAGGGTGGAAGTTGTGTGGGAAACAATGGNGTAGGACCCTGCCCTTGGCTCTGTCACCCCCCGTGTGCCTGATTGCAATAAATCAAAACCCAAGCAGTCATCAAAACCAAAACAGCACCTGAGGGGCAGAGACCATCAGGTCAGTGGAGCTGTGGCCAGTTTGCTGATGCTCTGGCAACTGTCCCGAGAGCTGCCAGGTGCACACACTGCGATTCTCTTTGAAAACAGAGGAGTTACCAGAATTTTCCAGCTGGGTTTTGATTCCATTTGAACCCCTGCAGATTGCTAGGCATCAGCAAGGCCTGGCACAAAGCTCCTCATGCTGAGACACATCTGGATGGGCAGCTAGAAAGATGAGGAAGAGGCCCATAAATCCCTTCTTCCCTGCCCCACACCACAACCCGTTGGCCCCAGGCTGGAGGAGATAGGTGTGAAGGTTCCAGAGGTATAGAGACATGGAATCATGGACTGTGTGGGGTTGGAAGGGACCCCCAAACGTCATCCAGTCCAACCCCCTACAACACGCAGGGCNTTCCTCTACCTAATCAGCTTTTCCTTTTGAGATCTTTAAACAGAACCAGTGTTTTCACAGACTTCATTCCCCGTGAGTCCTAGGGCTGTGCTGTTTGTATTCTGATTTGTACAGAGAAGGGGAAACACTGGGGGGTTTACATAGTTCAACAAACTTCCCTGGCAGCACTCTGCTCACAGATCCTGCAAACCAAAGGCAGGGAAGCTAAAACAGCATCACCACACGCTGGCTGAAAGGTTGAGATGTCTTTCTTATTAGTGCAGGTGAGAGCCTGCCCACGGGTTCAGCCATTCCCCATCCCTACTGTCTGGTGCTTAGTGCTGTGCATAAGAAATCACAGAATCACAGACCCTTGCTCAGTGTCATTGAACCCCCTTCCTGCAAGAGCCTTTGGCTTCTCCCTGCTCTCAGCTCGGTGGAAGGATTCCCTGTGGTCCCTGCTCTGTGGCACTCTGGGCTGTGCTGGTAAACATGAGCGATGAACTCTTCCAACCAGCTCCTACAAGAGACAACACGGACTGCAGTGATTTTCACAGCTGTATTTACAACCTGAACAGCACTCCCTGAGTCTACACAGCTCACAGGTCAATCCTAAAACCTCAGCTGGACCCTAGAGTTAGCAGTCTGTTGTAGTAGACACCTAGAAAGGACTGTGCATTGGGTTTGTTGAGCAGATCTAAGGAGGACAGGGAAAAGGAAACTCTGAAGAGGCTGTATCCAGCTTTAAGAGCCTGGGCTAGGTGGTCCCTGAGGTCCTTTCCAACCTGTGAATGAAAGCGGGGTTGGAGGGAGTGGAGTGATGGTGATGAAAGGATCAGTGCACTGACATCCCCAAAACTCCTCCTGCAGGGGCTCTGCAGCTGCTCCTTTAGTTTCTTAGAAGAGAGTTTCTGCTCAGCAAACCCTGCCCTCTGCTGACTAACTGCCACCAGTGCCTCACACACACCGCAGAGTCACTGAGGCTGGCAGAGCCCTCGGAGCTCCTCCAGCCCAGCCCAGCAGCTGACAGCACCCTTGCAGCCAGAGCAGGGCACTGCAACCTCCCTAAAGGGAGCTGGAGAGAGGGAGAAGGTCCCCCCTGAGTCTCCTCCAGGCTGAACAGCCCCAGCTCCCACTGGAAGTGGTCTAGCTAGGTCTTTCCCACAGCAGGCGCCTAAGCCCAGCTTCCCTTAGCAACCAGCTCCAGGCAGGGTGGAAGTTGTGTGGGAAACAATGGACAGAACCACTGGAAAAGGCTGGATCCAGCAGAAGGCTGGATCGCCCGTCCCCAAGCCCGGGAGGCAGCTGTGCAAGGTGACGTGCGGCAGACAGGACAGCAGGCTCAGTCAGATGGTGTCAGGGGGAGTGGGCAGGGCTGATGCTTAGGGTAACACTCAATATAGGTGAATGTGATGCTGAAGAGGCTGCACCTGAAGAGGTGTCATCAGTTAACAGAGAACCAGCAACAGTGGGAGAAGACAGGGCACCCTTCCATCTAAGTTTCTGTTACTACAAGCTTGAAAGGGCAGGGCCTGAAGCTGCCAGGGGAGGGTTAGGTTGGATGTGAGGAAGCCCTTCCTCAGGGAAAGGGTGCTCAGAGCCTGGACTGGACTGCCCAGGGCAGTGGGGGAGTCCCTGTGTCTGGAGGTGTTGAAGGACAGCCTGGCTGTGGCCCTGAGTGCCCTGGGGTGGCTGCTGGGGTGATGTCAGGTGCTGGGCTGGGCTGGAGGAGCTGAGAGGGCTCTGCCAGCCTCAATCATTCTGTGAATCTATGATTAAAATCCTGATGAGATCCAGTCAAGAGCGCCTTGTATTAGACATGAGTACAACTACAAGAGCAGCAGCTCTACTCCACAGCTGAAGGAGTTCCATCCCCCAGCTTTGCAGATGCAAGTCAAGGTGCTTTTTCTCCTGACATTAGGTGTCAAACGTAGGAAAAGAAGCGAAGAAAAGGAAGGGACATCAGCACAACCCCACATTTATCAAGCACTTGTTTCTCCATTTGCCATCAGTTTTGAATGATAGAAAGTTTTTCAGCCTCCCAGCAGAGATTGATGCTAGAAACCTGAAGCCAGACAAATTCAGACGAAAAATGAGGCACGCAGTTCAGAGCAAAGAGATGGATGACGGCATGACTCAAACACCGTGATGGATTCACTGTCATCAAGGCAGGCTCAGGTCAGATCAAGCACANAACAGCCTTCCCCAGCCCTCTGACTGAAGGTCACTGTACGGTCCCCCTGGTGTCTTCTCTTTACTACAGGCTCCAGGAGATTCACAGAGCACTCAGCTGGGGCTGAACAGCAGCTGGAAAGCTGGAAGCACCTGGGAAAACTGGTTAGCACCCCATGGGGCTGACACTGCAGAGACAAAGACGCTCTGAACACTCTGACAGCACAGCCAGACGCCCTGCCTTCTCCATCCTCTCCAGTGACACAAATGCTTGTGGGACCAGGACATCACCCTGTGCCCCAGCAAAGGGATGAAGCCTTGCCCTGCCCTAGGACTCACCCTCTGCTCCCGGCTCAGCGTCAGAGCTGGCAGCTACCTGTATTGGCTGTGGTTCCCCACTGCTGCTGTGGTTAAAAAGACTCTTAGCTCTCATCCAGTGGATGGGCTAGGGAGAGAAAGGTGCTGCTCTGTCACACAACTCAGCAAGGCTGTTCCTCTGCCCTTGAGGGGGGATTCCCTGGGAAAGTGGGGTGCCTGAAGAGACCCAGCTCCACCAGAGCAGCGGGAGTCCTCCTGCCAGGTTGAGCCCAGAGGCTCTGTCACATGCAGGAGCAAGGCCACGGTGCCAGTGCAAGGCAAAGCAGGCATGAAAAGCAAAGCAGTAAGAACAGGGATCCAAGCACAATCAAAAGAACAATTACCAGCCCGAGAGGAGAGACATTCTGTGGCCTGCTATCTCCTCTCTGTCACGGAGCTGCTGCTAACCAGAAGAGACACAGTTTTCAGGCAGAGTGTGGTTTCCAAGCTGATGGTGCCCTTACTGGTGTTCACTGCTATTCCCAGCACAGCAGCCTGCTCTGCCTCCCCCTGACTCAGCAGAACTCCTGCAGGGGCTCTGTTTTGAAGCACGTGCTGTAGGGAGAGCACGGGTCTGCTGCTGAGCCAGGAGTCCCATGCAGAAGCACATGAGCACTCTGATGCTCATGCACCTCCAGTCTGGCACCGCTCCCCAGCCACTCCTGGACTCAAACACAGTTTACTCTCAGTCTCAGATGATGCTGTCAGTGTAGACAAAGTGACTGTGCTTGCTGCATGAGCCTATAAATTCTGCTGGGTTTATACCAGAGCTACAGGAGATCCCCATCTCTGCTCCTATCAACCCTGTCNGGGCACTGCAACCTCCCTAAAGGGAGCTGGAGAGAGGGAGAAGGTCCCCCCTGAGTCTCCTCCAGGCTGAACAGCCCCAGCTCCCACTGGAAGTGGTCTAGCTAGGTCTTTCCCACAGCAGGCGCCTAAGCCCAGCTTCCCTTAGCAACCAGCTCCAGGCAGGGTGGAAGTTGTGTGGGAAACAATGGACAGAACCACTGGAAAAGGCTGGATCCAGCAGAAGGCTGGATCGCCCGTCCCCAAGCCCGGGAGGCAGCTGTGCAAGGTGACGTGCGGCAGACAGGACAGCAGGCTCAGTCAGATGGTGTCAGGGGGAGTGGGCAGGGCTGATGCTTAGGGTAACACTCAATATAGGTGAATGTGATGCTGAAGAGGCTGCACCTGAAGAGGTGTCATCAGTTAACAGAGAACCAGCAACAGTGGGAGAAGACAGGGCACCCTTCCATCTAAGTTTCTGTTACTACAAGCTTGAAAGGGCAGGGCCTGAAGCTGCCAGGGGAGGGTTAGGTTGGATGTGAGGAAGCCCTTCCTCAGGGAAAGGGTGCTCAGAGCCTGGACTGGACTGCCCAGGGCAGTGGGGGAGTCCCTGTGTCTGGAGGTGTTGAAGGACAGCCTGGCTGTGGCCCTGAGTGCCCTGGGGTGGCTGATGGGGTGATGTCAGGTGCTGGGCTGGGCTGGAGGAGCTCAGAGGGCTCTGCCAGCCTCAATCATTCTGTGAATCTATGATTAAAATCCTGATGAGATCCAGTCAAGAGCGCCTTGTATTAGACATGAGTTCAACTACAAGAGCAGCAGCTCTACTCCACAGCTGAAGGAGTTCCATCCCCCAGCTTTGCAGATGCAAGTCAAGGTGCTTTTTCTCCTGACATTAGGTGTCAAACGTAGGAAAAGAAGCGAAGAAAAGGAAGGGACATCAGCACAACCCCACATTTATCAAGCACTTGTTTCTCCATTTGCCATCAGTTTTGAATGATAGAAAGTTTTTCAGCCTCCCAGCAGAGATTGATGCTAGAAACCTGAAGCCAGACAAATTCAGACGAAAAATGAGGCACGCAGTTCAGAGCAAAGAGATGGATGACGGCATGACTCAAACACCGTGATGGATTCACTGTCATCAAGGCAGGCTCAGGTCAGATCAAGCACAGAGCCGCAGGGATGCTGAAGGGAGGGGAGCATCTCCCTGCTGAGGAAAGGCTGAGGGAGCTGGGAACAAAGGAGCCTGAGGGGGGACCCCATGGCTGTTGATCACTATGGAAAGGGTGGGGGTCAGGAGAAAGGAGCCAGGCTCTGCTCAGGGGCACCCAATGCCGGGACAAGGGGCACTGGGTGTCAGCTGGAACAGAAGAGGTTCCCCTTCAGGAGAGGTAACTTCTTCCCAGTGAGGGTGCCAGAGCCCTGGAAGGGGCTGCCCAAGGGGGTTGTGGAGTCTCCTTCTTTGGAGATGTTTCAAACCTGCCTGGGCTGTTCCTGTGCCACTGGATCTGGGGGCTCCTGCTGTGGCAGGGGGACTGGACTGGATGATCTTTGGAGGTCGCTCCCGATCCCTGATGCTCTGTGGCTCATTTATTGCTTGGGAACATAAACTACTGAACATTTACTGGCTACAGACTGATTCTTTTCCAGGAAGGCTTCTTAACAGCCCCAGGACTTTCACTCTTATTAAAGTCCCTTCCAAACAGAGCACCCTTTAAACCTGGTTTTTCTCTCTGAGGCAAACTCTATGCAAATGCTCTCCCCAAAAGGCTCTCATTCTCCTGCACTCATTCATTAACCAGCTCTTGTTTCTTTTCATTTCCCCCCTCAATTGCAGTCCTTTGAGCCACGCAAGACACAGGGAAGATTGGATTTTCCAGGTACATGAAATTTCTCCAGCCTCTGAGACTTTCAACCAGATGTTCTGTCATAGAAAGCAATAACCCCCCCCCAAACCTGTGGTGCTGCATTTCTCTCTTAGCAGGAGGACGAGTGTTTTCCATTAAGCAGTGATGAACATAGCTCTCTATTGACTCCTCCAGGAACCATTCTAAAACCCTAAGGATGCTCTGTTTTAATAAAAGTAGGAAAATCCTCTAGGTGTGTTCCATCAGCTCTGAAGTTCTGCCTGAACTGAACTCAGACAGCACATCCCACAGAGCGTGGAAAGCAACGGAAAACACATTTCCATTAGTCTTCCTCAGCAATAAAAGCACTGAAGGTACCAAGAACAAATCCCCCAGTAGAAACAAAGAGAGCAGTAATGACTAGAATACCATAAAATTAGAGAAGAACATGCATGAGAACAAGAACACTCATGTGCATCCTCGCTGTATGCTTGGTTATCCTTCTGCTCTACTGTGTTAGGGAATCTGATTGCAAATCATTTCTTCCCTTTTTAACAGTCAGGTTGTGATGTAGTTCAGAGAAACGGGCTGATTCATGAAGAATCCAGATGCTAAAATAGGTACCTATAGAGGTAAAGCTTGGGGGATCAGGAGGGGGATCATTAGCAGATCGAGAGAGGTTCTTCTCCCCCTCTGCTCTGCACCTGGTGAGACCACATCTGGAGGATACTGTCTGGTTCTGGGCCCCTCAGGTCCAGAAGGACACAGAGCTGCTGGAGGGTGTCCAGCACAGAGCAATGAAGATGAGGAAGGAAGGAGAGCAGCTCCCTGCTGAGGAAAGGCTGAGGGAGCTGGGGCTCTTGAGCTGGAGAAGAGGAGGCTGAGGGGGGACCTCATTCCTGTCTCTAAATCTGTGAGGGGTGGGTGTCAGGGGGATGGAGCCAGGCTCTGCTCAAGGGCATCTGGGGACAGGACAAGGGGCACTGGGTGCCAGCTGGAGCAGAGGAGGTTCCCTCTCAATCTCAGCAGGACCTTCTTCCCAGGGAGGGTCCCAGAGCACTGGACCAGGCTGCCCAGGGGGGCTGTGGAGTCTCCTTCTCTGCAGAGGTTCCAGCCCTGCCTGGCTGTGTTCCTGTGCCACTGGGTCTGGGTGACCCTGCTGTGGCAGGAGGCTTGGACTGGATGATCTTTCCAGGTCCCTTCCCATCCCTAAGGATTCTAGGAAACAATAGCTGCACGCTTCTTTCAACTTAGTTCTCTCTGTTTTTCTGCTGCTGGATGCCCTGGGATTTCCAATTTAGGCAGAAATGACCCAATTAAGCCCCCTGATATCAGGAAAGAAGTCAGCATTTCTCAATCACTTCATATTTCCAGTGTCCTGACAGCTACAGAGAAAAGATGGACCTATTTCCCACCGTAACTGATCCTCAGAGAGAGTAGAAGGAAAACTATCGCCAGTTACCGCATTAACTCAATGGTCTGTGGTCACAATCTCCTCCTTCTAACCTACTGATGAATCACTGAGGACTCCATCTGCTGTCGTGGAACATCAGCTGTTGTTTTGCTCCTTGCTTTAAGATCAGGCTGCTTCTGGAGACTGAGTGGTCTGAGGATGTGTAAGACATGGGGTTTGGAGGAGGAAGTGTCATGAAGTCAACTGATGGCAGAGGAAAGGCTTCAAACCAGGACAGCTCATGCACTTGGATGTTGTCCTACCCACAAGAGCACTTATCCTGATAAAAGATGCTGTGTCTCCCTGAAGTCTCCCTTTAGAAGTAAGCACAGCACAGGATTAGGGGCTATGGAACCAACACAGTCCAGTGTAGGTTACACGAGCTGTGTCTTCAAGCACAGAGGGATGGCCACTACAAAGGCCCTTCCTTCATGAGGGAATTAGTAGGGCTCGTGATGACATGCATGGCTGAGAGGAGAGAGCATGCTGTAAGGGAAGCGTTGAGCTGGAAAGAAAGAGGAAGGATAATTTCATCACCAAGCAAGTGGTCTGAAACCCTGAAGACACAGATGATTTCTCTGTCTCTTTACAACCAGATCCTGTATCCATGGGCAAAGCATTGAACTGTGTTAGCTAAGTGAGCACTAGAGCAGAACTCACTCCACAAACATCCTCACTGGGACTTCGGATACTATTTGTGGAAATACTGAGGGTCAGCATTGCCACTGAGATCACAGACCTGGGTCTTGCACTCCCATCAGGATAGTCCTCACATGGAAGTATTCTCCTTACACATTGTTCTTTGATTTGCTGTCTATGGACTAGGAATAACCCCCTCCTCACGTTCAGCAGCTAGCTTATAAAGATGAACCCACAGACTCCCAGAATGACTGAGGCTGGCAGAGCCCTCTGAGCTCCTCCAGCCCAGCCCAGCACCTGACATCACCCCAGCAGCCACCCCAGGGCACTCAGGGCCACAGCCAGGCTGTCCTTCAACACCTCCAGACACAGGGACTCCCCCACTGCCCTGGGCAGTCCAGTCCAGGCTCTGAGCACCCTTTCCCTGAGGAAGGGCTTCCTGACAGCCAACCTAACCCTCCCCTGGCAGCTTCAGGCCCTGCCCTCTCATCCTGGTGCTGGGTGCCTGGGAGAAGAGCCTGACCCCCACCTGTCTACAACATCCCTTCAGGTACTTGTAGAGAGTCATGACACCCCTCTGAGTCTCCTCTTCTCCAGGCTCAACACCCCCAGCTCCCTCAGCTTTTCCCTCCAGTCCTTCCCCAGCCTCATTTCTCCTCTGGACCTGCTCCAGTACCCAGGACTTGAGGGGAGACCTCCCCAGTGCCCAGTCCAGGGGGAGAATGATGTCCCCAGTCCTGCTGGCCACACCAATGCTGATCCCAGCCAGGATGCCCTTGGCCTTTGGTGCCACCTGGGCACCCTGCTGGCTCCTGTTCAGCCAACTGTCACCCAGTCCTGCCAGGTCCCTCTGTGCTAGGCTGCTCTCCAGCCACTCATCCCCCAGTCTGGAGCTGCAGGGGGTTCTTGTGACCAAAGTGTAGGACCCTGCCTGTGACCCTGTCCAACCTCTTCCCGATGGCCTCTGCCCATTGCCCCAGCCTGTCCAGCTCTCTCTGTAGCAGCAGCATCCTCCTCCCCTCCAGCAGATCGACCCTCGCCTCCAACTAGGTGTCACCCGTGAAATTCACTAGGTTTAGAGTCCCACGCAGACACTGTGGCAGTAAGTGCTACTGAGGAGCCCAAGAGAACATTAAGCAGCGTCTGAAGAGAGCAGAGATTAGGGCCTGAGGCCGTACATTAAACAACAGGGGGGAAATGGAACATGGAGGAGCTTTTCATTAACCGACTGTAAGCATGGGAAGAGGGATCCTGTGCAGAAAACCCCCTGCAACGACATGCAATCATTTAATTAAAGCCTACGATGAGGCACACGTGGAAACTGGAGCAATGAAACCAGGAGGAAGTGGAATGAAGGGAATCGACTGCAACTCTACGTCTGGCACTGCTGATGTCTGACACTGAGTGTGTGACATGGAGAGGATTTCTGACATCACCCCAGCAGCCACACCAGGGCACTACAACCTTCCTAAAGGGAGCTGGAGAGAGGGAGAAGGTCCCCCCTGAGTCTCCTCTTCTCCAGGCTGAACCCCCCCAGCTCCCTCAGCCTCTCCTCATCAGCCTTTCCCTCCAGTCCCTTCCCCAGCCTCGTTGGTCCTCTGCACCCACTCCAGCCCCTCCATCTCTTTCTTGCAGTGAGGGGCCCAGCACTGCCCCCAGGACTCAACAGGAGGCCTCCCCAGTGCTCAGTGCAGGGGGAGGATGACGTCCCTAGTCCTGCTGGCCACACTAGTGCTGATCCAAGCCAGGATGCCCTTTGTCTTTGGTGCCACCTGGGCACCCTGCTGGCTGCTGTTCAGCTGGGATCAAGCAGTACAAGCTTGATCTTTGCTGTCTGGAGAAGCAGGGAAAAAAATAGGCTAAATGGTGACGGCCTCTTCACACCGTGGCCGTTGTGTTGGGGGAAGCATTTCCATCTCACTCTGCCTTTTAGCCCAGGGCTTAGAAAAACCAAGAATAGAAAGCACAAGGAAGATTAAAGGATATAATAAGAATGCTTCATCTTAACAGCAGTGTAGAAACAATATCAGATGGCTTTTATTGCATAGCCAATAGCACAGGAGGATTTAAAAGCTCCTGCAAGATTAAATGGCACACAGCAACAGAAGCCTGTTCTCTATCTCCCAGCCAAGAGCTGCAGCCACGGTGTTTGCTGACGGACTGCTGACGTGCAGCACGCCTTCCCCCCTCTGCTGGGATGAGACAACTGATTCTCACCTCATCGCCTGTCCTGTGCACCCAAACCTTGTGGGAAGCCATCATCTGGGAGGATGATGAAGGGATGTGAACAGCCACCTTAGGAGGGAAGGCTGAGAGTCCTCAGGCTTTTTAGTCTGGGGAGGAGAAGACTCTGAGGGGATCTCATTACTGTCTATAAATCCATGAGGGCTGGGTGTCAAGAAGGCAGAGACAACCTCTTATCACAGGTGCCCTGAGATAGGACGAGGGGCAATGGGCTCCAGCTTGAGTACAGGACTTTCCAGCTCAATGTGAGGAGGAGTGTCTGTACTGTGAGGGTGACAGAGCCCTGGAACAGGCTGCCCTGAGAGGGTGTNCAGGCTGCCCTGAGAGGGTGTGAGGTCTCCTTCTCGGGAGCCTTCCACAGAGCACATCTGGATGCAGCCCTGTGTGAGCTGTCCTAGTAGATCCTGCTTTGGCAGGGGCATTGGACTGGATGATCTGTAGAGGTCCCTTGCAACCCCTGTCATCCCATGATAGTGATTTTCATCACCTGCCTCAACCACACTAGATGGTAGAGCATCACCACTTCATGCTCAGCACCCAATTCAGAAAGCACTGCTTCTCCTGCATTGT
>VZRI01008522.1:87858-99407 GCA_013397515.1 Upupa epops | reverse complement strand
AGTCATCCTGCTGCCCACTAGTACCCCCAGGTCCCTTTCTCCTGCACTGCTCTCCAACAGGTCAGTCCCCATACTCTCCTGGTCCCTGGGGTTGTTCTTGCCCACGGTTCCATCTGCCAACCTGTGGCATGTTTTCCCTCAGCCAACACCCACTGTGTTCTACACCACACGTAGCCCCTGAGTAGCCACAGCACAACTTTCTGATAACTGCTCCTCCAGCACCAGGCATCTTCTTCTTGTCTGCTACATTATCCCCATCTAATTGCCTGCACTTTGGCTCAATCTGACATTTGCAGAAGTACAGCTGCTTATTAACTCTTCTTAGCTGAAAGAAAAATGAGCATTATAGTGATTACCAGCTCCTGGCACTGCCTGGGAAGCACTGTAATGAGCGAGACCTTTACCCCCCCATAAACAAGCACAATCAGGCCTGTTTTGCTTATTAGCAATGCTCCCGCAAATGTTGCCACTGTGTAGAATTAATGACCACACTGCTAATTATTAATAATCTCATGTTTCGAAGGAGTTCATTTAGCCCAGAGGTTTCTTTAGCCCAAAGGTTTAGGCCAAAGGCAGAAATGATTTAATTCTGCACCACCACGGCCAAGGCGCAAACGAAGTCGAGGCTTTGATTCCTTTAGGGGCAGAGGTCCTGCCTCCCGTGGAGAAGTAACTAGCGGAAGGTCACGGAGCAGGTCAGTGGCAGACCCAGCAACGGCAAGAGGTCCCTATTAAGTCATTCCAATGCTCTGCAGCTGGTCCTTGCCATCTCAAACAGAAGGAATGGAAATGTGCCCAGAAAGCAGAAAGAGCTCCTTGAAGAGTCACAGAATCACTGAGTGACTGAGGCTGAAGAAACCCTCTGAGCTCCTCCAGCCCAGCCCAGCACCTGACATCACCCCAGCAGCCAGGCCAGGGCACTCAGGGCCACAACCAGGCTGTCCTCCAACACCTCCAGACACAGGGACTCCCCCACTGCCCTGGGCAGTCCAGTCCAGGCTCTGAGCACCCTTTCTCTGAGGAAGGGCTTCCTCACATCCAACCTAGCCCTCCCCTGGCAGCTTCAGGCCCTGCCCTCTCCTCATGGTGCTGGGTGCCTGGGAGAAGAGCCTGACCCCCAGCTGTCTACAGCCCCCCTTTAGGGAGCTGTAGAGAGTTATGAGTAGCGCTGATCCCAGCCAGGATGCCCTTGGCCTTTGGTGCCACCTGGGCACCCTGCTGGCTCCTGTTCAGCCAGTTGTCACCCAGTGCTGCCAGGTCCCTCTCTCCAGGCTGCTCTCCATCCCCTCATCCCCCAGTCTGTAGCTGCAGGGGGTTCTTGTGCCCAAGTGTAGGACCCTGCCCTTGGCCCTGTTCAACTCATGCTGTTGGCCTCTGCCCGTTGAAGCCTCTTCCCAGCACACAGAACTCAGAGAGTACACACAAGGCAAGCAAGAAGAGTAGATGAAGTTCCTGTGATTCTATCCATTCACTACAACAGTCTTAATGAATTTCTTTTGTTTGCACGGCACTGCTGTGCCTGTTTGGCCAAGTGCTGCTTGTGCTGCAGGGTACAAGAGAAGCGAGACGCCGCTCCCACAGCATTCACTGCGCTCCAGACACCATTGTGAAGCTCGCTAATACCTTCAGTGTTTTCTCCAAGTGCCTCCTCTTGTAGCTGGGATTACAAACACTGCAATTAAGGGAAGAAACCCCACAAGTTAATACAGGACAGAGGAACTGTACGAGTGAAGTGCTCGCATTCAGTATGCCTAGCAGGAAGACCAGGGAGACTTTGACTCACTCTAACCCTTTTATGTCTCTATAGCAACACTCGTGTTGGTTTCTACTGCTTCCCTATCAGCAATGTGAGAGATGCTCGCTCTTTGAAACACGACCTTTCTTTTCTAGCACCTAAAGGAAATGGGAAAAACAAAAAGCAAAGCCAAGCTATGTTTACTATAGATTATCCAGAAGCAAGAGGAAGGATTTAGCTATAAATGACAAACAACTAAAGACAGGATTCTACAGTCACATGAAACATAATCCCGTGAGCAAGCTGTGCCGATCTCAGGGCTGTGTGTGCAATAAACTTGTCTCGGGACAGTCAGTCTCTTATGCAAGAGGTCAAACGTTATTTCAATAAACACATGAGATAACCCAACCTGCCTGTCCTGGGAGGAGGGCAGGGCAGACAGGCAGCAGCTGTCCCTGTGGAGCGGCTGGAGAGGAGCCGTCTGAGTGGTTTTGCTGGGAGATCCACCTCGAGGCACACAGCAGAGAGATAAGGGTGCCAGCAGACACCTGTTAGACAGGGGAAGAAGTGACTCAAGGCTTCCTGGCAGTGCAAACAAAACTGAGTGGTTTCTGCCATAAGGAAGGACGGGGAAATGGAGAGAGGAAGAGCAGAGCTGTGCTTGCAATCTCTGTTGCTCTTAAGGTACTGAGAGGTATTGGGAGCAAGTGGAAAGAGCCGTTCACCCCAGAGCCACCTCTCCTACCACCAGCTGCCAGCAGCAGCTGCCACCAGATTGCTTTTCCATGACCCTGCACAAGCAGAAACGTTTTAGCTACTGCCAGCACTCCATACTTTATCCTTTGCCAAAGGCTGTCCTTACAAATACAAGCTTTTTTTAGTCCAACTTAGGAAGAGGCACTGCAGAACAAGAGTTCATCTGCACAGACACAACCTCTACATGGCCAGGCTCTGCAAACCAGTGCTTATGCCCTTGAGACAGCAGGCACTAACAAGCATGGTGTGCAGATGCCAGGCAGTGCTCTCCCTCTGCGCCAGAACAGGAGGAAAACAGGCACAAGGATCCTACGTAAACCTGCTGCTGGCTCTGCTCATCGTGAGTCTTCAGATCTATGCTTGAAGACTGCAGCAACACCTGTAATTGTTCAGTGTCCGTGGGTTTCCTTTCTCTGACCAAAACTCCACAGCTTCTTTCGTTCCTAAAGAGCTGGAGCTCATTTGAAGAGAAAATAAAGAGCGCATGCATATTCTTGCCATAAACACTTGAAAATTAATGACTGTGGTCTAACTAGAAGTGAGGCTACCAGGCTGCTTTATTTTTTAACTCACTGCTGCTTTTCCATTTCATGTAGCTCTGTACGACGGCGATAGCAAGCCTGGGGAGAAATTTGCATTTGCCTTTGAGGTCTGCCTAGAGTGAAATCCACTTGAAATGCTGGAGCAGATGCTATTGACAAAAAACACAAAAGAAAAGGAAAAACAAACAAAAACCTACCACCACCCTCTGAAATATTGGAGAACGGAAGCATTGAGATCCTCCTAATCCTTCATTTGGGTTGGTTTAGATCTCCCTTCTCTAAAAACAAACTCGATACCCTTGAGCAGCCGGTGGAAAACAACAGAGTTGAAATGTCACANAACCACTCTGTCTGTGAAGAATTTCTTCTTCAGATCCAATCTAACCCTCCCCTGCCTCAGCTGCAGACTATTGCCCCTGCTTCTGTCAGCAGGCACCAAGGAGAAGAGGCCAACAGCCACTACTCCACACCCTCCCTTCAGGGAGTTGTAGAGAGCAGTGAGATCTCCCCTCAGCCTCATCTTCTCCAAACTCACCCTGCCCAGCTCCCTCAATCTCTTCTCACAAGACTGGTTCTCTCAACCCCTCCTGAGCTTGGTAGCTCTGTTCAAAATTTCAAAAGCTAAGGAGTGAGTAAGAACCTGATCCAAACCGAGCACTGTAGCACCTAACTACGGAAGGGGTTCCAATATTTTTGGAATAAAAATGTGTGATTTTACCACAATTCTGTGTGAAAAAGTAAAGATTGGAACACGTACATTACCTTTGATCACCTACAGCCTAACAGGAGTGCAAGAGGGTTTGGTGAGAAAAAAAAGAATAGGATTAGTTTTGTTCTGGAGAGAAGATAAAATCAATCCCTTAGAATAAAGATTTGTTTCTCCCTTCCTTCTCCCATGCTTGAAATTTAAAACTCATGTGGAGCTATTTTTAATGAGCCTTGAAAACAATGAGATCTCCCTGATTGTCTGAAAGTAGAGTTACAAACCATCATCAGGTCGATCAAACCTGGAGAAAGCAACCGGGAATTTACTATCACTCTCACGTGTCGGTACGAGTTGGGTGGTGCTTTGCTATCAACTGCAAAGTGTTCCAGAAGAACCCTGTAGTCAAGACACGCTGCCATCCCTTGGCCGCAGGCTGAAAATGCACGTACATCACGGCAACGTTCTGGGAATAATCCAGGCTGGCAGGAAAAAATCCCAGGAAAATTAACTTGGACTTAAAAATAATGCAAAACTTTGCTGGCTCATTGCACGCATCAATGTATTCATTCACGCTGATGTCAAGGGGTTATTCCAAGTGACAAAATCTTGTGACTCCCAATGAGTGCTTTCAAAGCTGGGATGGACACCCTAAGAGCTCTTTTCTTTCCGGCCCTTTCTGAACCAGAAAATATACAGAGGAATGGAGAGCAGCACATAGTTATAGATTTTTCCCTCTAAGGTTCTTTGAAAGGTCCTTAGGAGCCTGTGCAAGCTGCTCTGACCCTGCACTCAGGGTCTTCTTACTGCACTTGAGCTACTCCCTACTAGCTCAAGAGAAACGACATGAGCGGAGTATTCCACATGAGGTATCCCAACTTCTTGTGCAGATCACTACTATTAGAGAGATGATTCAGCCTCTTCACATGGTTATGCCTGAATACTTAAAAATACATTCTCTCTGGCAGATCTTTTTTAGGGCATGCATCATCATCATACCTACTAAAGACTGCAGAAACAGAAGCTGATTTTAAACTAGCAGCAAATATCAGAAGGTGATTGAATTCTAAATATAGCTATAAAGCAAAGCATCAAAAGCACATGACCTCTGGGATCAGAGAGCCTGTTATTCAGTGATCACAAAATACACGACAGGCTTCCATCCAAATCAAATCCATAAGGTTTATATTGATTCATTTGGAAGAAAGTAAACTGTGATTGTTAGGAATTTCACAAGGTGAGCAGAATTAACCCTGCTGGCATTCCCTATGTCCATCGAAAAGAACGAGTCCCAGCTCTCTACTTCTTAACGGCTGTAGGGCAACTGAGCTCAGCATCCAAGAACTCATCAAGAAGAAATAGGGAGGAGCACAGAGCTGCTGGAGGGTGTCCAGCATAGAGCAACAGAGATGATGAAGGAAGGAGAGCTCCTCCCTGATGAGGAAAGGCTGAGGCAGTTGGGTCTCTTGAGCCTGGAGAAGAGGAGACTGAGGGTGACCTCATGAATAAATATGTGAGAGGTGGATGTCAGGAGGATGGAGCCAGGCTTTTGTCAAGGCCATGTTGTGACAGGACAATGGGTGCCAGCTGGAACAGAGGAGATTCCATAGAAATAGCAGCAGTAACTTCTTCCCAGTGAGAGTAATGGAGCACTGGACCAGGCTGCCCAGGGGGGTTGTGGAGTCACCTTCTCTGGAGATGTTCCAGACCCACCTGGATATGTTCCTGTGTGACTTGGCTTGGGTGATCCTGATCTCTCAAGGTCCCTTCCGATCCCTAACATTTCTATGATTCTATGAGAAAGATGTGAAGACTCTTAGTGAAACCCAGTGTGGTGGTATAACCGATCACGAAGAATTGTGGTAGCCTATTTCCCCTTTTTAGATTGATGAGGTTAATGCTTTCTATATTTGCACCGTGGAAGGGATTTTCTCCTAAATGTTGACTGGAGAATTTTTTCCCTTAAAATAGCACTTCTTCATCTTTCCCAAGCTTTTTCTTCTTTGGCATCACAGTGATTAATGAGCTTAATTTTTGCAGGCAACTGCCAGAAGGTGCTGAGTAAGATGTATCGTGCCGATTGTGTATAACCCCGCTCCTTTTAATTACTGGGATGATAACAATACATTAATCAGGTGCATAAGAAATTCAGCACTTTACTGTAACCTAAGCTATTGATCTGGTTTCTAAGGCAGTAACTGTAAAACGATGACCACAGAAATCCTTTTGAAATGAAATTTTGTACGATAAGTTACGTGTTAAAAATATTGAACTCTCCCCTGAAACATCATAAACCTGCTCTATATAGAGAGCCATATGCTGCATCCTTACTTTGCCACAACTGCTGTTGGCTTCACTAGGCATCTTAACGATGTAAATATAACCAGATCCCAAGTACAAAAGCTTTCGGTACTGTGACACTGGTCATTCCTTAACTGAACTCTGAATACTTCTGCCTTCCCTGCTTTTTCTTAAAACTACGTTTGCCCATATATTACACCCTTTGCGGTTGATTTTTCAGGCTGATTTATGTTTGGAGAAGTTATCATTCAGATATAGTGATCATTTTGAAATGCTTCGGTAAAACTATATTTCCTGCTCAAGTAGATTAACGATTCAGTGAATCAAATGCCATTTGTTAACCGGGCGAGTCAAAGAAATACAGATTCAAAGCCATTAGTTTAAAAAAAAATCATAATTTTTGATGTCAGATTTGATGTTGCATGTAATTGAAAGTGTTAATTTCCAGTTCCTTTTTTATCTGATGAGAAGACAGACTGTCTGGCCTGATATAAATATATGTCAAGGACAGCTTTTCGAAAGCAGAAGATAACAGGCGCTTCAGAAGTTGTGTGGTCTTTTCCCACAATGATGAGTGATTTCATTGTAGGACTGCAGGAACCACATTAGCATAAGATGATTTGAATTGTAACTACAAGACAGATCCCAACTGCTGGACTTACTAACAGAAATCTGTAAGAATCAGAGTATCATCAGGGATCAGAAGGAACCTCCAAAGATCATCCAGCCCAATCTCCCTGCCACAGCAGGGTCACCCAGACCAAGTCACACAGGAACACAGCCAGGTGGGTCTGGAACATCTCCAGGGAAGGAGACTCCACAATCCCGCTGGGCAGCCTGTTCCAATGCTCCATTACCCTCCCTAGGAAGAAGTTATTTCTAATATTGCTATGGAACCTCCTCTGTTCCAGCTGGCACCCAGTGCCCCTTGTCCTATCACAAGATGACATCAAGAAGAGCCTGGCTCCATCCTCTGACACCCACCCCTCACATATTTATTAATGAGTTCCCTCCTCAGCCTCCTCTTCTCCCAGCTCAAGAGACCCAGCTCCCTCAGCCTTTCCTCATCAGGGAGTTGTTCTATTTCCTTTATCATCTTTGCTGCTCTATCCTGGACACCCTCCAGCAGCTCTGTGTCCTTCTGGAACTGAGGGGCCCAGAACTGGACGCAGTACTCCAGATGTGTGAAAAGGTAGTCTCATACCAGAGACAGAAGGCCATCAGAATTGTTTACAGGTGTTGCAATAACTGAGTCCAGTAGCCAGACTGTCTCAACTGGAAATGGAAAACCATTTCCATACAGGACTAAGTTCTCTCATCCAGCCTTTCATAAATAACACAACTGATATGAAAATTTTCAATATTGAACATAGGTTTTGTTAACAAGTTAGCTCCACTACATATTTTTTCTCATATACTCTTCTCAAGTCAGAGAGATCATCAAATCATAGAATCGTAAAGGGCTGGAAAGGATCTCCAAGATCATCAAGTCCAGCCCTCATCCAAACACCTCCCTAGCCTCTAGACCATGACCTCAAGTGCTCTAGTTACTAATTTTTTAAACACCTCCAGGGATGGTGTCCATCTCAATGGTGACTGTAACATGAAGTCACATTAAATGACAGCTGTCACATCAAATCGCTGTTGTCTTTGGTTTTGTCTTTGTTTTATTATTACAAAACTACTGCTTCCTCTTTGGCTTTCTGTAGGTTTCATCTAGTATTTTTCCACCAGTGCTACTTCCAGTGGACAATATGTGTACCAGCAATACAGTGACCTTCAAAGGCAAGATCCTGTCTTTCCTTCTGTTTTCTACTGCATCGAGGTCTGTGCTGGTACTTATATTTTATAGTACTGAATACAGCATACATATTTCAGTAGGGAAAGTCATCATCAATAACTATAAAGTCATCATCAGTAACCTATAAATAACCCCTCAGTTCTCTCCCAATTATTAATCACATGACAGATTTAGGAACAGAACAGTCTCATTTGCAGGTTTGGTTCCGTGTTTCCAATGTGACCAAACAAAACTTGGCTTCAGCATGTCTCTGGCTTTTCCTACTAGATTGGTGTTGAAGGATGAAAGGCAACATGAATGTCCTTCTATAGCATTTATCTAAAGCAGAAAACAAATCTAATCAACGTGGAAATAGGTTTCCAGTGCTGACTCGTTAAACCCTTCCCTATGATAAACAACAGCACATGCTCCTGGCATCCTGTGCAAACAGATTGCCTTCCTTCTGCATCTGCCATACCCCTTGCCTGCTGTATGCATCTCTTTTCCCTTTACTTCAAGGGTTTTACACCAGGAGCTGCACTCAGTTGTTCTGGGCCAGCCTGCCTGCTGCCACCAGAAAGGAAACATCCCTCTCTCTGCCACGATCTTGCCATGGCCAAGGCAAGAGGCCACCACCAACTCTCCTCAGCACCGGTCCCAGGCGGTCTCGGCACCAGCACAACTTCATCGGTTCCCATGAAAAGCTGTGTTCAGCACCACGGACAGCTCGTCCGGCCCCGGCCGTGCGGAGCTCAGCACCAGGGACAGCTCACTCAGCCCGGCCGTGCGGGGCTCAGCGCTGCCCACAGCCCTGCGTGCCCGCCCCGCTCCTCGCCCGTGCCCGCCCAGTCCCTCCACTAGCCCCAGGGACAGGACCCCTTCTTCCTGCGCTTCAAATGCCACTTCTACTGGCTTCGTCACTACTTTATTCCTCTGACTGGAACAACCCTGCACCGAAGACTCCCGGCACAGACTGCCCCGTCAACCACGAGCCCCTCTGAAGGGCCTGACCCAGCCTGCTGCACTTTCTCAGATGCTTTAAAAAATCATTCACGTGCGTTCAGAAGTCACCCCACAGCCCTGCTTCAGGCCATGCTCATGCCCTTCATTGCAGAGACACCTAGGCAGGCACCTTTCCCTCTGCAGATGGCACTGCCCTACAATGCTCTCTCCACCCACACACCAACCCTGAGGGGAAGGAGGGGAAAAAACAGATAAACAACAACAACAAAAAGCCAAACAAAGAAAAGAAAACCAAGCCTTTTTTTCGTCGTTTACAATTACTGGCATTAATAGTATTTTGGAGCCTGCCAGCACAGATCACTCGCACACGCTAAACTGCATCCTCTGCTTCTGGGCTCAGTGCTTCTGGATCCGAGAAGTGGCTCCAGACATCTGCCGGCTCCAAATCCAGGAAAGAGAAATTAAAACAGTCAAGTAATGAGGAAGATGTCCCCGAGCTCAGCCCGGCGGCGACACTCCGCTGGCTCGCAGCGACACCTAGAGCTCAGCTCGCCTCGAGAAGGACCTCCTGTCCCCAGCCAGACCAAGGAAGGAGTCTCGGGTGGCTGCAGGGACCAGGATAGGGGTCCCCTCTCGCAGTTGGCTGAGGTCATGAAGCAGCAGCTTCATGGTGAGAGGGTCACAGGGTAGAATTAATTCAGTATCCTGTCATGGCCAGTCCCTAGGGACTGCGATCAGAGCAGTTCTCTCAGGGAGGTTCAGATCGATTTGCCTTGCTGTCTTTGCCTTTGCACTATGGACCCCACAAGTCTTTTTGAAGTGGTAAAAAAAGGGTTAGGGAATTAAAAGACAGCCCGAGGAAGTTTCCCTTTGAACACTACTCTCTCCTTCCAGTGAGACAAGTCCTGGTGCCTCGACTTAAAGCAGTGCCTTTTCCGGGAAGGCTCCCAGAGCCAGAGCCAAGCCCTGCCGCAACGCTAAAGCAAGCCCACCCTGGCGAGAAGTGATTTTAACAGAGACAAACACTATTCCCAGCTGCAGCCATTCGCTTCCCCTTGTGTGTGCTTCCACAGCGGCAAAACGCACACGGATCCCTCTGCAAACCTAACGGCGCTCAGCGATGGGGAGACACACGGTCTGATCTAGTCTGTGCCGCTTTCCAAATTCCCTCTCCCCCTGCCCCGAGAGAACTAGGCGCCATCGACCCAAACTAGTTTTAACTCCATGAGGCGCAGCAGAGGCAGCAGCCTGGATGAGTCACTGGTTACTAAGGCAATATGCAGATGCACCCTTTGAAATCGCTGCTCTGGCAAGCTGCGCGGGATCGGAAGGTGCGCGGCCGAAGTTTGCACCTTCCCCGGAGGGGCTCGCCCGGGGAGGGGGGAGGCGGCGGGGTGGGAAGATCAGAGTCCCAGGAACGGCTGCTCAGGGGTTAAAAGGTTGGGGATGGCTGCCGGGAAATGAGGAGGGAGGGACAAGGTGAAGACTTCTCTGCCCCGGGGGAGTGTTAAAGGGTAAAACTCGGGNCGCTTGTTGGGGGCTGCCAGGGCATTTGTCATTTCTAAACATGCTGAACCCAGAGCCCCAGTCCTGCTCCTCGGCAGCGGAGAGCCTGTGCAAGGAGCCAGGTAAAGGCAAACGGTGCGGGGGCAGCGCGGGAGCGGGCAAGCCCTGGCTTGAGTCTGTGCGGGCTCATCCCGTACTACCCCCGGCACTTGGGGGAAGGAGAGGAACGCCAAGACCTGCTCGGAAGAAGGGACACACCGCAAGAAACCGAGGCCAGCCTAGAGGGGCATCCGGCAGGACGGGGAGGGCGGAAGGAGGTGGGAGACACCCAAAACCCAACCCAACGCGAACGCCGGTGGCGCTTACATCCTCCTCCTCGCAGTCACTTCGCGGCTGGTACTGGAAGCGGGGCCGGCTGCCTTCCTGTTGCAATGGACGCGAGGTCTTGCCGGTTGCGCCGTCCTCTTCGCTGCTCTGAGCACCCAGGAGGTGACTGGCTTCGGGGGGAACGGGGAAAGAACGGGAGGTGTTGATCTTCCCGCTGAACCGCTGGTACAGCGAAGCCATGAAGTCAGTCAACGCGAAACGAGGGGGAGGGAAAGAGAGATGCTTCTCCCTCTCTCTTTTTTTTCTCCCCCTCCTCTCTTCTTTTTTGGCTACAGCATGCTACACGCGGGCGAGGCTCAGTCCCACATCAGTGCAAAGNAGAGAGATAGATAAATAAATAATAAAACGCAATCGAGGCGGAACACCACAGGCCCCTGGAATACTGCACCATCCAGAGCTGGGAGAAGGAGGAGGAAGGAAAAAAGATTAAAGAAAAAAAAAAGACCCAAAAGACTCCACGAAGACGCTTCCCCCCCCGGTAATGGCGCCTGAGTGGATCAGCATGAAATGTGCTTGGGGGGGTGTGCGTGTGTGTTTGTAAAAGCAGAGAGGGGGAAAAAAATTAAGGAAAAAGACGGAAGGAGGGGGCTGGCTCGATCGCTGCTGTCAGCGGCTCCCCAGGCTGAGGTGGCGGAGCAGTCGCCTCTGAGGTCGCATACCAACAGAGTGACAGAGTGTGTGAGACGGACTGGAAGAGGCTGGGAAGCCTCATTCAAAGCACGTTGCTCTTCTAGGGAGGGATGGGCTCGTCTACAATCAGGTTCTTTTCGGCACCTTCTTTTTCGTCTTCTCTATTTTTTTATTATTATTATTTCCCCCACCCCCCGGGGAAAGAACTTAAACCAAGAGGAAAAAAAACAATGAAAGGAAAGGAAT
>VZRI01008522.1:63313-87845 GCA_013397515.1 Upupa epops | reverse complement strand
TTTTTTTATTATTATTATTTCCCCCACCCCCCGGGGAAAGAACTTAAACCAAGAGATAAAAAAAAAACATGAAAGAAAAGGAATAAAAAAGAAAAAGGGAAGAAGAGCAACAGACACCTGATCGCCAGCCGTGAGAGAGAAAGAGAGGTGGGGAGGGGAAAGGCGAGGCGGGGAGAAGGGAGGCGGGACCGGCAGCTGGAGGGGCCGGTGTAGCCGCCGGAGCGGTTCGGCCCCGAGGAAGGGGTAAAGAGAGGGAGGGTGAAGCTTCTCCGCTGCCCTGCCCTGCCGCAGGTGGGCACAACCCTGCCTGGTTAGCGGGTAACTGCCTGGTCCTCCTTCCCTTCCCCCGTCTCCCCACAGCTGGGGAGAGGAAGGAGGCGGGAGGGACGGGGGGACGGAGGATGGTTGCGGGTTTTGGAGGGGGGAGATGTTGTTGTTGCTTTTTAAAAGAATCCGGCAAATCGAGTCTCTTACTATTTGGGTATTAATTCATTTTTGCTGCATTAAAACGTGCTTCAGCGCCCCTCAGTGGAAACCAGCGCTCAGTGGCTCCTGGCAGCACCGGCCGGGGATAAACAAGCCGTGTCCCGACATCGGGGGCGACCCGGATGGGTCGAGACGGGTCGAGTCGAAAGCCCCGGGGGGACCCCATGGATCACCCGCAGCCGCCGTGGCTCTTCTGCCGCCCCCCGAGTGACCCTTGGCCGGATAACGCTCCCTCGCCAAGAGACCCTGGGCCGCTAATTAGTGCTCCCGGAGGAGAAAACACTCAGGTAGGTATCGGGGGAGGTGGCAGCGGGTGTCCGGCAGCTCCCAGCACGGCTGCATCGGGACAGAGGGTGACAATTCCTGTTGCTCCAGCATCAAGTTCCAGGGTTTCCATAGCAACAGCTACTTAGGTTTAAAGGAAAGTGGCAGAGTTGCTGTCCCTTCTTCTCCCCCCTGAAATCCTCCTCCTGTTTGACCTCTACCTTTACCTGAGATACTGGGATTACAGGGCATCCTCTTATGGGATGCACAGAAAACATAAAGCAGAGCTTGCCCATTCCTACGGAGAGAGCTCACGATCTCAGTTTTACTTCAGCGTGGATTAGATGGGCTGAGATGTTTCTGAACATAAGCCTTGCTTAAAGTTTTAGCTCTCAAGAAAATACCATCTTTGCTCTACGTGATTCCATCGATCTTGAAAAACCTCCTACCCCAGTAGATCACGCTCTAAAGTGCAGCCTTCCCCCTTCCCTCCACGATTTCAACAACTGCCTGATCAAACATCTCTTTACATCCCAATAGTTTCATCTGCTGCTTTTTATTTGTGACTTCAAAGGCAGGGATGAAAAGTCTTGACATTTAGATGAAAAGAGACCCTCATCTCATCAAGAGAGAAAACAAAAACCAACCAGCTCTGCCTCCTTCCTGAAGGAACTTGAAAGAAGGAATCATTTTGATCTTCACAGCTGAGATCCTGACGTTTAATTAAAAAAGGAGACGAGCACTCAGTGCTCTGAAGCAAAGGTCTAGCTTCTAAGTCATAGTGATGTACATCTATGTCCCTGACTCTATGGCATACATCAGCCCAGAGGCAACGTTCCAGAAGCCACTTGGATCGCTTCTAACTCACGTTCCACACACAAATTGGCTGAATAAGACCAAGCTGTGTTGGGGGGGTGGGATCTTTCCTCAGAGAGTGGTTGGGCACTGGACCAGGCTGCCCGGGGAAGTGGTGGAGTCCCCATCCCTGGATGGGGTTTAAAAACAGAGTAGCTAGAGCACTTGAGGCCGTGGTCTGGGGGTTGGGGAGCTGTTGGGGTGAGGGCTGGGCTGGGTGATCCTGGAGGTCCTTTCCAGCCAGGAGGATTCTGTGATTCTAAGGAACTGGACGGCTCGCTCAGCTAAATTCCATCTTGAACTGCCTTACGAACGACTTTATAGCTACTTGAAATTGGTGACAACTAACACTGAAAAGAAGAAACAAGGAACGAGAGAATCAAATTAAAAGAAGTAATACATTTTTAACTTCTAAGGAAAAGTAGGACACAAAAGGAATAATCAAAGAAAGCCACAAAAAGGCAAGATAAAACCAGCAGGCAGGAAAAAATCACCACCAAAGACTGAACGGCTGCATTAAAGAGTCTCAAAGAAAACACAGAATACAGAAAACATTCTGCCTCACAACTCGGTTCCAAAGTGAAAGAGTCACCCAGGACCAATTCAGTTCCAAAGACCCTGAAGAACCAACACTTCACGTGACCCAGTGTGGCTGTGTGCACACGATGCATAGCAGAGCAATGGGAAAAGGGAGAAGACATTGCACCATCGAATACTTGAAAAGCTCAGTGAGTAACAACCAACTGAAGCGGCCTCTCATCCCCCCAAAACTCCTGATCACACAGCTTTGGGCTGTGATTCATTTGCCCTGAAATAAAGGATTATGGTTATTTAAGAGCTTTTCTGATCCCAGCTCTCTACTCCGTGACAGAGCAGGGACAGCAGGAGCGAAGTCCTGTCATGCTCTGGCTATCACAGTGGGTGAAGGAAGACAGTTTGCACCAGTTGGGAACTGCAAGACTCATTTCTGCAGCCCTGCTACAGCAGAGTGACCTTGTGTAGAAGGGTTGAACAGGCAGCTGGAGGCTGAAATAACTGCCTGCAGTAAGAGTCACCAGAAACAGTCTGTCGATGCCATTATTGAAAGCAGAAGGATTTTCTGAGTCATAGGGGACCCAGATGATTTCATTAGAGCCTCCAGAGAGCGCTTGGAGTCTGCCTGTGCACAAGCTATCTCAGGATGTAGCCCGTCCCCTACAAACATACATTATGGTAGTCCTGGCTGGTCACAAGCCAGCATTCCCGAGTCACAGCTCAGTGCTGGAAGCCCTTTACTCCCTGCCTGCAATTCCGTGGTTAATTTGCTATTCACCTGCGCATGTCCTCTACAACGGCCCAGTTCCACGAGCAGATACTGGCAGGCAGTGTGCACACCAACACGGCACGGAAAGCAGGGTAGAGTCAATAAAAGGAACACAAGAAACAGTGAGAGGTGATAGGAAAACAGCAATAAGCTCTACCGGTAACCAGAGACCAGAGTAACCACAAGAATAGCAGTAACCAAAGACCTTTACAGCCTGTGGAGAGGGTAGAGGAGAAACAAAGCAACGAGCACGATTGAGTATGTTTAAAGAAGCAGAACATTGCTGAAGTACAAAGGTAAGATGCTTGTTATTAAACACACATCCTATAGGGAAGACAGATCCTTTCCTTAAATCCTGCAGACAGATCCCAAGATAAAAAGGCAGGCATTTCAAAAGGGTGTCCTGGAGCGTCTCTTAGTTGCATAATTAATTCAGTATCCAAAGTTTTGTGAGGAGGTGATGTTTCTATCAAAATAAAGGGTGTTAGCTTAAGAGATTTCTCCCTGTAGCAGCAAAGTAGTTGTGTTCTACCAGCGTCTCTAAAGCATGCAGATAAAAATGGCACCTGGTTTCCCATGCTCTGTAAGTACAAGTCATCCCCACCTTGCAGCATAGAATCACAGAGGAGTTTTGGCTGGAAGAGACCTTCAAGATCATTGATTCCAAGCTTTTCCCAGCCCTATCAGCACCATTAAAGCCTGTTCCCCAATGCAACAGCTACCCTTCTCGTCAACACTTCCAGGGATGGGGACTCAACCTCCTTCCTGAGGCTGTTCCAGTGCCTGACAGCCTTTTCAGGAAAGAAATTCTTCCTCACATCCAACCTGACCCTGCTCTGGTGCAGCCTCAGGTCACTGTCCCTCATCCTATCGCTGGCCGCTGGGGAGAACAGAGCAACTCCTGCCTTGTCTAGAGCAGTAAGGTCTTCCCCTCCATCTCCTCTTCTCTGGGCTAAACAGCCCCAGCTCCCTCAGCCATTCCTCCTACGGCTCCTGTTCCAAACCCTGTACTGTCTTGGTGCTAATTATAATAATTCAATTAAATGAATTAAACAGAAATACACGGGTAATCACAAAGCCAGTTATCAATGAGGCCCCTCACTACAAGAGAGCCGCTGAAGTGCTGGAGAGGGTACAGGAGTAGCTAAGCAAAACACATCAAACCCGAATCCGACTGCCTTTGGAACTGTACCATCGAGGATTTCTTTTGGGACAAAGCTGCTCAGAATAACAGTGGCAAAGAAATAAAGCAGCACTAATTGTCTTGGATTTAGTCCTCTCTGTCAGGGAATTCCAGCATCATCATTCACACCCCACTCTCCTGTTCTGCCTGAGCAATTTATGTTCCCTTAAACTTTGAACTTGTCACCATCCCGGGCTGCAGCAAGAGCAGTGCGACCAGTAGGGTGAGGGAGGGCATCCTCCCCTCTGTTCTGCTCTCCTGAGACCCCATCTGCAGTCCTGCATCCAGTTCTGGAGCCCCCAACGCAGGAAGGAGATGGAGCTGTGGGAAGGTGTCCAGAGGAGGGCCACCAGGATGAGGGGAGGGCTGGAGCACCTCTGCTACAGGAAGCTCCCTGGCAGTGTTCAAGGCCAGATTGGCTGAGGCCTTGAGCACCCTGGTCTGGTGGGGGGTGTCCCTGCTCATGGCAGGGGGGTTGGAACTAGATGATCTTTAATATCCCTTCCAACCTGAACTGTTCTATGAATCATAACGAGCTCATTGCAAAGCTGAACATGTGTCTGGCCTTTTCATGTAAAAAACAAGAGTAAAAATTAATAGAACACTGTTAAAACATATTTTGGTCCATAATTTGATTATTCTTTATTATTTAAAAGATTATATTGAACATTCTGTTAATTCTATTATCATGAATTTGAGAGGAATTCTATGCATTTATTAGTTTCATAGTTATCCTTCCATTACTGTTTCTTTCAAGGCCAGGTTGGCAGGGGCCCTGAGTAACCTGCTCTACTGAAGCTGTCCCTGCCTGAGCAGAGGGGTTGGAGCTGAATGGTCTTGAAGGCCCCTTCCAACCAACCCTGGCCATTCCATGATCCTCTATCACTCCAGATAACCCCAAATTAAGATTTCCCATTCAAATGACTCTATTTATTAATATAATCCCTCTGATTCGGCTTAGAATAGCAACCCTGCCAGCACCACAGCAACCAAGATAGTCTCTTTTAACCCAGATCACTATTGTCAGCCAAGATAAAAACATCCAGCTCACGAATCCCTAAGGGCCCCCAGGCTCATGCCGTCTTTACATCTGCTGTCTGGTGTCATCTGCAAACACAGCCAAGCCACAACACAGTCGAAATTCTCTCTCCTATGTCAAATGCTCCGGCTCGGCGGGCCCTGAGGGTGTGTTTGATGGTTCACTTGGATCTAACGCGCGTGCTGGGGGAATCGCACCCTTGTGTCAGGAAAAGGGACTCGGAGGCTGCTGAGGACAGAGGGGTGTTACGTCCTGAGGAATTAGCATGCCAGTCTGTTCACTCTCTGATGTCATTATCTGTGCTAGCGGCATCTCAGAGAGCACTCAGTAGGGCTGCAGCACTGCTCAGCGAGTGATCTCGGGACACAGCCAGGGATCTTCCTCTCTGGCATCACACGGATATATAACAGCCCGGATATCCCAGGTATGCAATAACCCAGTCTTGCTGCTCATTACAAAATACCCCAAACCCAATCCAGCCCCCTAGACCAACAGAGAGGCGAGGAAGCTGGTTTGTCTGCACTAAGAGAAGCACTGGCAATAATAATTCAGTCTTCTCCTCGTGGTGGAATCACAGCTGTTCGGACACTGACACTCACGGGTACTGCACACAGCAGGCAAAGACTGCTTAACAGGACATGAGTCTGCAGTTGAAGCAGGGGAGGGTCAGACTGGATCTGAGGCAGAGATTCTCTGCAGCCAGAGTGGTTGGGCACTGGCAGGGCCTTCCCAGGGAGGTGGTGGAGTCCCCCTGCCTGGAGGTGTTGAAGAACCCTGTAGCCATGGTGCTTCCTGCTCTGCTCGAGTGGCAGCAGGGAGGGGGTCAGGTTGTGTCTGTCAGTCTCTCAGGGACTGAGGGGTTGTGTTGGGGTGGGGATGGTTGGACTGGGGGATCTGGAAGGTCCTTTCCAGCCAGGATCACCCTGTGATCCTGTGTAACCCAGAAGCACACAGGAGAGGAAGCGACATGCTGAAGTACCAGGAGGGCTGAAAGCAAAAAGAGATGAAACCAGGTGAGGTCAAAGAGGCAGAGAAGAAATGAACCAAAACTGGCAGAGATGGAAAGCACCAAGATGTCTGGAGAGCTGTGAGACAGCGTGGAGTGCTGCTGGAAGGTTAATCAGAGACACAGAACGGGAGGACCTTCAACGCCAGGGAGACCAGCAGCTCTAGCGGGTCCTTCTGATACCCAGTGGACAAATGTTTGTAGGGTGGTCAATGGAGAGATGGATTTGTCCACCAAGAGTCTTGATGTGAAAGGAAATGAAACGCACAGAGCTGGCTGTCAGCTCTCGGCAGCGCGAGCAGGGCTGTATCCGAAGGAAAAGGGTGAAAGTCCCGATGCTGAGGACATTTATAAATAGCCTGTACGAGGCACTGGAAAATGTGCTCTCAGGCATAATCCTGCCAACTGGCAAAAGGAGAGACCACATGAGCAAGACGGTCTTTCCCAGATGATTTTTATGATTTAGCTACTGGTGCAGGGGGGGATTGAAGGCAGAAACGAAAACCACCTGCAAGAGACAACTCGGGAACCATGGGTGTGCGGGTTTGCGGCCAGAGGAGGTAACTGCCAAGCCTGAACGAAAGAAGGTAGAGCTAGATGCACACGTGTTTGTACCTTGCCACCTCACCGAGGCCCTGGCCTACCACTGCACCCACTACTGCCACTCATGCAGTAGGAACTTGCAGGAAGACTATCATCCTTAGCTTAGCTTAGCTAGCTAATACACTGTCTTTAGAAGCTTTATCTGAGAGAAGTTAGGATGAGATCCCTATTTCAAGGCTTCGAGAGAAGCCAGGAAGTTCAGCATTAAAGTTCAAGAGAAATAGACTCTTCTTGGGATGCCAAGAGCTGCTGGCAGCCACGCAAGGCTTGGCTGATGTTGCTGAACTGGTCTCCACCAGGCGTGTTCCTCTCTGCCTTATCGCTTGCCAGGATTTGATGCTCCAGTCAGATGTGGCAGGGCAACAACCCGCTTGCCTGATTAATATCATCTCTCCAAGGGACTTTAAATAAGAAAAGGAAATCAATTCTTCTTCTTTAGAAGGCAAAGGAGGCTGCTGATGGGCTATCAAAACGGGAACCATCTTGCAAGAGACCACTGGCACTGCAGTCAGCTGCTTCACATGGACTCTGGCTCAAAGCAAGAGATTACGGGTGCAGGTTGGAGCAGAGGAGGTTCTACATAAACACAAGGAAAAGCTTCTCACTTTGAGAGTGATAAAGCCCTGGAACACAGTACCCAGATAGGCTGTGGAGTCTTCTTATCTGGAGACACTCAGAACCCTCCCTGGATGCAGCCCTGCGTGTCCTGGCCTAGGGGATCCTGCTTTGGCAGGAGGTTGGACTGGATGAACTTTTGAGGTCCCTTTCAACTCCTGACGTTCAGCTCTGCATGTGAAACGGATGTGCAAGGTTCCTGCTCCATCTTAAGTGCCTGAGCCACAACTGCACATCCTTAGCTGCCCATGCTGAGAGAAGCTGCTGTGACTCCTCTCTAACTCAGCACTGCAGGAGCAGCGTCAGAGAACCTCTGAATTTCCAGGCGCCAACAAGAACTGGTGCCTGCAGACTCTTAGAGAAACAGAAGGAATTTATCCAGTCAGCATTTCAAACGCGTGCCCCTGATTTCAAAGGGAGGAGGCAAGACAAAATACTTTCATTTCAAGGCTTCTTTATGAGACAGAGGGTTTCTTTAAACCCATCTGTGACTCCTCGGACTAGCTGTCACTAAATTGACAGCTTCCTTGTTGCTTGGAAAAGAACTAAACCCCATGTTTAATAAACACCCAAGGGATACAATGACACAAGCTTAAGCTTTGGAACCCCAGAGCTGAAGGAAAACCCTAGAGAGAACTATGAATATGCAGAGAAGAAAAGCTTACAGAGAGAGATGGACGTCTCAGACGGGCTCACTACCACCAGGCTAACAAAATACCCTACTCCTCTGTTCTCATTCTGGCCCTGTCACACACACATGCCTTCCTTCTGTTTGGCACAGCTTCAGCACCAGGAGGTTGGACTGGATGGGATGGGAAGGGATCTGGAAAGAGCATCCAGTCCAACCCCCCTGCCACAGCAGGATCCCCCAGACCCAGTGGCACAGGAACACAGCCAGGTGGGGCTGGAACGTCTGCAGAGAAGGAGACTCCACAACCCCCCTGGGCAGCCTGGTCCAGGGCTCCGGGACCCTCCCTGGGAAGAAGGTCCTGCTGAGATTGAGAGGGAACCTCCTCTGTTCCAGCTGGCACCCAGTGCCCCTTGTCCTATCCCCAGATGCCCTTGAGCAGAGCCTGGCTCCATCCTCCTGACACCCACCCCTCACAGATTGAGAGACAGGAATGAGCGTGTGAACAGTCCTCTCTGGCAGCCTTCTACAGAAAAAGGAGCGATGATGGAGGCCTGTAAAAAGCCCGCTCTGAAGGAGAGCCTGTTGGCTGTCCTTTCGGAATACATCTTGAAGGCTCTAAGTATGGTTCAGCCCAGTTACTGCCTCCCATCAGGATTACAGACAAGTGAGGAGCTGCCTTGAAGTGTCTTCTCAGGGCAGGTTTGAGTGGACACAACTGCCACTACAGGTACTTCAGGAAGTTCTCAGACTGAGGAGAGAAGCATCTAATGAGTTCCTGTCACCCGGGGTTAAGTGGGCTGTAAGCAGCAACTTGATTGAACATAGTTCTAGAATAGCTGGCTGAAGACCCTGAAATCACCCAGAAGTAATTCCTCCTTGGGTTTGGCACTCATTTGAGTGGGGAGATGCTCGTGCTCCTCCCGTATTAGTGCTGGTCCATGCTCTTTCCTACCTATTTGTCTTCATAAATGGATTAGAACAAGAGCTTCCCAGTTCACTTATGGTTTTCGAAGAACAAATTACCCTATTTTTCCAATCCTCTCGGCTTAGTAACACCAAGTCTGTCACGACTGAGCCTCTCAGAAGCTATTGGAAAGGTGCTAATGCTTTTGCTCAATGGCCATTATGTAACAGCCAGGGGGGTTGTGGAGTCTTCTCTGGGAATCCTGCTGTCGCAGGGGGACTGGACTGGATGATCATCCGAGGTCCCTTCCAACTGCTAGCACTCTGTGACTCTCTGAAACCAGAGGCACTAAGGTCAGCTCTGCCGAGGTATTTAGCCATGCAAGGCACTGCAATCCACACTGGAATTACCAAAATCAGACTAGGGATGGAGAGATCAATATGAGCTGCTACTTCGGAGAACTCCGCTGGCTATTCACACACATCTTGGTGTGTTCACTCCAGGTACCTAAAGTTCAGAGCATTTGATTTCTAGCTGGAGTTAAGCCGATACAGATCTTACTGGCTTGCTTAGCAGTATCTTCAGAGGATAAACACAAAGCCCCATGGAAGCAGACGTGCATATTCCTAGCCCTTCCTGACTTAGAGCAAGATCTAGATGTATATTTATCTGCATCATCAGCTGAAGCAGACCGAATCAAGTGTGAAAACAAACTTTCTGGGTGTTCAGTAATTTCCCTGCAAAGATGAAAGCAATGCAGGACTCTGCTAAGCAAGAAAATAGAAGCTGCACCTCGTCACACCTTGAACACGACTGTGACAAAGGCAACCCTAGGGAATTTTCACTGGAGCTGATCGTTTCAGACCTGTGAAAGAAGGCTGATTTGCTCTTCCAGGGAAGTGTAATCGAATTCTCTTCAAGTTATGCAAGCACACAGCGGTATTCACATCCCCTTCTTCCTGCTCCACACAGCAGGCCAACAGCAAGCAGGCAGCTAATAATGTTGGCACAACAGGGCACCAAGAGCCAACCTTTGAGACCATCACAGGTTCTGCAGCCTGGCATCAGCAAGGCTTCAGCAGCACAGCCAGAGCTGCACTTGGTGAGAGCACCGACACCCAGAGCACTCACTGACAAGACATGAAGGCATCGCTTCGGGCAGCAACCCTTTCTCTTCCAGCATCACTTGCTGATGGAATCATTGAGGCTGGAAAAGACCTCTAAGGTCATCAAGCCCAGCCTGGGATCTAACATCACCACAATCACCTAGACCAGGGCATTAATGAGCCCAGACAGAAGCAGCATCACCATTCACCTGGAATGGAAGGTTCTTGATAACAATGGCATTGTTTCTCCACACTCTGTCTTCAATGATTTCAGACAAAGGACTGCCCTGCAATGTTGACTGCGGGAGACTGAGCAACGTTTACCATCTTCCTGTGGGAATTACTATTCTACTGATTATTTACCAATTTATACAGAATCCTAGTCTGGCCAGGTTGGAAGGGATCTTAGAGATCACCCAGTTCCAACCGCCTTGCACAGGCAGCGACACCTTCAGCAAATAGGGTGCACAGGGCCCCAGCCAACCTGGTCTTCAACACTGCAGCCACAGCTGCCTTGGGCACCCTGTTCCAGCATCTCAGCACCCTCACAGCAAAGAGTTGGTTCCTTCTGTCCAATCTCAATCTCCCCTCTTCAAGGCTGGAACCCTTTCCCCTTGTCTTCTCGCTACCACCCGTGTCAGAAGCCCTCCCCCAGCTCTCTTGTAGCCCCCTTCGAGACTGGAAAGCTGCTCAAAGGTCCCCTGGGAGCCTCCTCTTCTCCAGGCTAAACAACCCCAACCTGCTCAGCCTGTCCTCACAGGGGAGGTGCTGCACTCCTTGCCTATCCATAACGCAGTAACCAGAGTAACCAGTGAGACCAGAGCATCGCCATTCAAAGGAACATGGCCTTGCATTGGTAGTACTTGGTATTTTTGGACCTCAAACCCAATTAGCATGGCCTAGTTGTGTCATCTAGAAACACACAGGTCCTTCGAGAGAAAGGACATTCACAGCACATTATGACAAAGGCAGGTAACTTGTCAGAGGTGGAAGCGTTTGCTGAGGAAGAGAGATGACATAACCAGCACATGGGACAGGCACCGCAAAGAGGGACCAGGCTGTGCTGTCACTACAACCTCAGATGTCACCTTGGGACTTGCAAGAACTTAAGTGAACTGGGATTTTCCTACCGAAAGCATTGCCTCATCTGCAAGCCCACAGAACTTTCCAGCTATTAAAATGGGAAGAACATGGAGAGGCTGGAACGGGTCCAGAGCAGAGCTACCAAGCTCAGGAGGGGTTGAGAGAACCAGTCGTGTGAGGAGAGGCTGAGGGAGCTGGGCAGGGTGAGTTTGGAGAAGAGGAGGCTGAGGGGGGACCTCCCTGCCTTCTCCAACTCCCTGAAGGGAAGGTGTGGAGGCAGGAGTGCTGGCCTCTTCTCCTTGGTGCCTGCTGAGAGCAGCAGGGGCACTGCTCTGCAGTTGAGGCAGGGGAGGGTTAGACTGGATCTGAGGCAGAGATTCTTTGCAGCCAGAGTGGTTGGGAACCATGTAGCCATGGTGCTTCCCACCCTGCTCGAGTTGTGTTTGTCAGTCTCCCAGGGATTGAAGGTATTTGTTGGTGTGGGGATGGCTGGACTCCGGGATCTAGGAGGTCCTTTCCAACCAGGATTATCCTGTGATCCTGTGAATTCATGAATAAGTACAACCTGTCTTGTCAAGCACTAGAACAGGCTCTCCAGGGCAGTGGTGCAGTAACATCTTTATCTTTTAGAAGCTGTTTAGAAGGGTAGACATGGCACTTAGGGACTCGGCTTAGCAGTGACTTGGTAGTCTTGGGTTTATGATTGGATTCAATGCTGTTAAAAGTTGTTAGAGAGAAAGGCTGATGAGGAGAGGCTGAGGGAGCTGGGGGTGTTCAGCCTGGAGAAGAGGAGACTCAGGGGGGACCTTCTTCTCTACAACTACCTGAAGGGAGGTTGCAGTCAGGTGGGGGCTAGGCTCTTCTCCCAGACAACTAGAGAGAGGATGAGAGGGAAGGGGCTGCAGCTGTCAGGGGAGGGTTAGGTTGGTTGTCAGGAAGCCCTTCCTCAGGGAAAGGGTGCTCAGAGCCTGGACTGGACTGCCCAGGGCAGTGGGGGAGTCCCTGTGTCTGGAGGTGTTGAGGGACAGCCTGGCTGTGGCCCTGAGTGCCCTGGGGTGGCTGATGGGGGGATGTCAGGTGCTGGGCTGGGCTGGAGGAGCTCAGAGGGCTTCTCCAGCCTCAATCATTCTGGGATTCTGTCCTTTCCATGAAATGATTCTATGCAAAAGGAAAAGACAGACTTGCAAGGGGCTTGAACTTTCAGAATCTGCTGGCCTCTTAAGCCCAAAATAGCTTTCCTTCCAGAACACTCACAAAAGCCGATTTCTAAATAAATACACTGACAAGGATTTCATCTCTGGCCTGCTTTTTCCAAGGAGCTGTAGGGCACTGCTTCATCTGTCACATAGCTCTGTGTGGAGTTTGTCAGCCAGGGCTGAGGGCCTCCCTATTCTCCTGGATCACTCTTGACTGGGATTCTCATGGTGAGCTTCAGCTCTCCTCTTCATCACAGGCAACTGTCTGTCTGGTCAGGCCACCTAGTTTAGGAGGTGGCAGATGCTGCTTGCCCTGCCACCTCACAAGCCCCACGTGTGCCCCACAATGTTTAAAAGTAGGTTTGTGGGCCAGCTGCCATGCAGGCTGCCAGCACAGGATCACAGAACCATCCAGGTTGGAAAAGACCCTTTGGATCACAGAGTCCAACCATCAACCCTACTCTACAGGGTCACCCCTAAACTCTATCCCCTGACACCACAGCTAAGGGACTCTGGTTGAGAGCTGTTGAGAGGGATGAGGTCTCCCCTCAGCCTCCTCCTCCTCAAACTGAACAGTCCCAGCTCCTTCAGTCACTCCTCATCAGCTCTCTTCTCCAGACCCTTCCCCAGCTTTACTGTCCTCCTCTGCCCTCTCTCCAGCCCCTCAATGTCTCTCCTGTCCTGAGGTGCCCAGAACAGTACTCAAGTGTGGCCTTACTAGTGCTGATTACAGGGGGACCATCCCCTCCCTCCTCCTGCTGGTCACGCAGTTTCTAATAGAAGCCAGGATGCTGTTGGCCTGCGTGGCCACCTGGGCACCCTGCTGGCTCCTATTCAGCCACTTGGCAAGGAGAACCCCCAAGTCCCACTGCAGCTTAGTGCTGCCATGGTGGGAGAGACCGGATGGGACCTCTCTTTTAGGAGCAGCCCAAGACCAGTTTACAGAGGAATTCCTCTCCCTCTCTGTGGTGCCGATAGTGCCTCTGTAGAGCAAATAGGAGGAAAACGATAGAGTGATGTTCACAGAGCGATCTCTGAGCTGGCAGCAGGCTCTGATGGAGCACAGACATGATACGAGGCATGAAACACACTCCCTCACTCCTGACGTTCGCCTGTTACCCAATCCAGATCAGGAAAGCCCTTTGCACACTCACTCCTGCTGGACCCTGCCCTCTACTGACACGCTTCTCGTATGAGCACAAGGCAGTCTGCTAGAGACACGGCAACCTAGATGGCACACTTGGCGTGTTCGACATGAGTCTGTTACAGAAAGAGAGGAAAAAAGGTGCTGGAGCGGGTCCAGAGCAGAGCTACAAGACTGAGGAAGGGACTGGAGGGAAAGGCTGCTGAGCAGAGGCTGAGGGACCTGGGGGGGTTCAGCCTGAAGGAGACTCAAGGGGGACTTTATCACTCTCTATAACTCCCTGAAGGGAGGTTGTAGACAGGTGGGGGTCAGGCTCTTCTCCCAGGCAAGGAGCACCAGGACAAGAGGGCAGGGCATGAAGCTGCCAGGGGTGGGTTAGGTTGGCTCTCAGGAAGCCCTTCCTCAGGGAAAGGGTGCTCAGAGCCTGGACTGGACTGCCCAGGGCAGTGGGGGAGTCCCCGTGTCTGGAGGTGTTGAAGGGCAGCCTGGCTGTGGCCCTTAGTGCCCTGGGGTGGCTGCTGGGTGATGTCAGGTCCTGGAGCCCTCTGAGCTCCTCCAGCCTCATTCATCCTGTGATCCTTTCATCTGCTCCAGCACACATCTGGTTCTTAAGTCAGGCAGCTAGTGGAAAATGAACTGAAATGAGAGAACTACACCACAAAGACAGTAATAAAACAGAAGAGCATCCTCCTCAGTCAGTACTGTAGCTGACACTGGGACCTGTGTGTGTGTGCTCAAACAGCGGCTGTCCTACGTTTGTGACTGCAGTCCTGTGGGAACCCCTAACGTACTGGTTTCTCTGGTAGGTCCTCAGGTCATTTATTCCAGCCCAGCTGACACAGAAGCCAGAGTAACTGCAGACACGGAGTGCTCTGTGCCCTCCAGAAAACCATTTCACAACACAAGGAAAACTCTCCTGAGCCTGGTGTTCGGAGTCCAGTGTGATGAACTGCATGCAGTGTGAGCTTCACCTGAGGACTGTGGGGTCCCGCAGTACCTGAGCAGGTCAGCCCAAACCACTACAGCTCTAGCCAGTTGAAAGAACACCCTGTAAATGCGGATCAGCATCACCACTTGAGGGTGCTGCAGTAGTTCTTAACTACTAACGCCAAGCTGTGCTGCTCCCAGGCAGGTACTGCACACAGAGCTACCCGGGCAATGATTCACCTAATCACTTCCATGGAGGCACTCGGAATACTTGAGCTGAAGTCAAACAAAACACAGCTGAATAGGGGATCTTCATCAGAAGATCTTTAGGCTTTAGCCTTCCCAGCTCTTTAAGGTGACAGGATTCTCTTTCAAAAGAGGGGTAAACTCATCCAACAAAAAGAGGAGCCTCAATTGCACAAGATCACAGAATCCTTAGGGATGGGAAGGGACCTGGAAAGATCATCCACTCCAATCCCCCTGCCCCAGCAGGATCACCCAGACCCAGTGGCACAGGAACACAGCCAGGCGGGGCTGGAACGTCTGCAGAGAAGGAGACTCCACAGCCCCCTGGGCAGCCCCTGCCAGGGCTCTGGCACCCTCACCGGGAAGAAGTTGCTTCTCCTCTTGATGGGCAACCTCCCCTGTTTCAACTGACACCCGGTGCCCCTTGTCCTAGCACTGGGTGCCCCTGAGCAGAGCCTGGCTGCTTCCTCCTGACCCCTACCCTTTCCATAGTGATCAACAGTCTTGGGGTCCCCCCTCAGGCTCCTCTGTTCCCAGCTCCCTCAGCAGGGAGATGCTCCCCTCCTTTTCTCATCTCTGTGGCTCTGCACTGGACTCTCTCCAGCAGCTCTGTGTCCTTCTGGAACTGAGGGATCCAGAACTGGACACAAGATGCTGTCTCACCAGGGCAGAGTAGAGAGGGAGGAGAGCCTCTTGGAATCCCCTGACCACCTCTTTCTAATCCACCCAGGATTCACCTCCTGTTAACTTCCACCCAGCCAGGACAGACTGTTGGGCAAACCACTTGGCTCCTGTTTAAGTTACCCCAGGAACAAAACGCATCTGTTAGAACCTTCAGCTACCCCAGAGGGGGCTGTGAAGATTGATGGTAGGAAAGTCCTGGGCACCAAGGACAGACGTCTGTCCTAGTTGCGTCTACATATGAAAAATGATCAGAGTCCTCCATCTCTCAGAAACAGCCACCGTTACTCTAAGACTCTGTTGAAGCCAAGAGCCAGGAACTCAAGGACCAGGAGAGCTGAATTGATTAAAAACGAATGTGCAACACTGGAAAGGTATTTCACTGGGAAAAGGTCAGCAGTCGAGGTGTGAGACAGCTCTTTACCTTAGAGTAACTCTGACTGCCTTCTCTCCATCGGCCGTGTATTTTCATCACTGGAGAACAGGACCTTCCCCACTGGAGAGATCACCCAGACCCAGTGGCACAGGAACACAGCCAGGCGGGGCTGGAACTTCTCCAGAGAAGGAGACTCCACGACCCCCTGGGCAGTCTGGTCCAGTGCTCTGGGACCCTCCCTGGGAAGAAGGTCCTGCTGAGAGTGAGAGGGAACCTCCTCTGTTCCAGCTGGCACCCAGTGCCCCTTGACCTAGCATTGGGTGCCTTTGAGAATAGCCTGGCTCCATCCTCCTGACACCCACCCCTCACAGATTTAGAGACAGGAATTAGGTACCCCCTCAGCCTCCTCTTCTCCAAGCTTAAGAGAAGCAGCTCTGTGTCCTTCTGGAACTGAGGGGTCCAGAACTGGACACAGCCCTCCAGATGCAGTCTCACCAGTGCAGAGTAGAGGGGGAAAAGAACCTCTCTTGGTCTGCTAATCATCCCCTTTCTGATCCCCCCAGAATGCTGTTGGCCCTCTTGGCCACCAAAGCACATTGCTGGCTCAGAGTCACCCTGCTGGCCACTAGGACCCTAAGGTCCCTTTCTCCTCCCCTGCTCTCCACCAGCTCAGTGCCCACTCTCTCCTGGTCCCTGGGGTTGTTCTTGCCCAGATGCCAGGCTCTTCCCTGCCCCTTGTTGTCCCTCATTCCATCTCTCTGCCCAGCTCTCCAGCTGCCCGGGTCTCACTGAATGGAAGCACAGTCTGCTGGGAATACTTTCCAGAAATAAGAGAACTCCTCCTTGCCCTCTCCCACCCTGCTTTTCACTGAGTTTAATTTCACCAGAGAGTCTGAGGAGCAGTTCTGAAGTTCCTCCTGGTATCAGAGCAGATGGCAGTCAGCACTCATTACTAACGTGGAATGCTTCTCACTGATAGGAAACCGCTGTGCTTTGCTCTACACAAACGTTTGGAGAACACTGCACTCCCCGGGCTGGAACACCCCACTCCAAGGGGCATGCGGATGCTTTGTGGCACTGCACCCAGGAGCGAGTGACAGCTGCGTGAACTCTGAGTAACTCTGAGTTGAGCAAAGTGCACAACACCCCAAGCCTTTCAAACTGCCTGCTCTCCTGCAGGCACTGTGCTCTGTGCATCGCAGGGGCAGGATCCACCAGGCTTTTACTCCTGTGCAGCAGGCGCAGAGAGGGCGCAACCAAGTGAGTTCATTACTCCTGCTTCACATTCCCCCTTCACTGAGATGAGGAGGAACGCTGCTACTGTGGAGCTAATTAGCGCAGGCAATTAGGAAGAGATTGTTAATGTTTCACTGCAAACACAAATAGCGGAAGATAAATAATTCCTCCCTTAAGATCTAAACCAGAAGAATAATTAACAGCTGCTGGGGAGGGGAAGCAAGAAGCTCCTACAGGCTCCAGCACTGCAAACTGCAGGAGAAGCTCTGTGTGCATCACACCCGATCCTCAAGCACCCGTCCTGCATCTGCAAAGCACCCGCACAGGTTTCCCCTGGATTCAGGGATAGCAGGGTTGTACTCGATGCTAAGACGTTCTCACCCCTAGGAATGGGTGATCATAGAGAATCCCAGAATGATTGAGGCTGGCAAAGCCCTCTGAGCACAGGCTGCCCAGCCCAGCACCTAACATCACCCCAGCAGCCAGAGCAGGGCACTCAGGGCCACAGCCAGGCTGTCCTGAAACACCTCCAGACACGGGGACTCCCAAGACTGTCAAATTAACCTCAGCTAAGAAGTGGCTAGGGGAGCAGAACATTCAGGAGACACTGTGTTCATTCCTGGGATTATTTATATCCCAGGAACAAGGTTTCTTGTTTATTCCTACTGAAGGTACAGCCACAAGACACTGGTGAGATGAGCAATCATTTGATGTTTCAGTAAGCTTTGCTATTTATACAATGGGGTGATATTTCACTCTCCTCCTGCACTCTGAATTCTACCTGGATGCCCTTGTCTGTTCGCATCCCTCACGGCTCTGGCACAAATGAGTACCACAGGCATTTCCTAGCTCCACCAGTCATTTCACTAGCTCACTCCAATGCAGTGAAATAGAGGGTGTATGGCACCTTCAAAATCTGTCCTCAAGATCTGTTTCCTGTAATGACCCCTAAAAGGGAGCTGCTCAGAAATACTCTGTCACTGCTTACCTTCCCTGCACACGGTCCTCTGATATAACTGAGGAGGGCTGCGAGCCTGAACGCGCTGTCTGCAGGAAGCACACACGGGCAGGGAAAGCAATAACCGCCACTAGACGTCAAAAGGGCAGAGGAATCCATAAGTTCAGTGGTCTGCTCTTACAGTATCAGTGCTACTGACTTGTATGCAATGGGCACTCATCATTTCCAGCAGGTTTCCAGTGCAAAAAACCCCACGCAGTACAGTGAGGGCTGACTGAAAGCAGTTGTGGGTATCACTCACTCAGCCTCAGCACACAATTCTCTCCTGTTCACTACTGTCTGAAACCAGAGCAGCAGCCTCTGCTCTCTTAGATTAGCACAACACAGAACAATCCTGGTTGGAAAGGAGCTCCCAGCTCAGCCAGTCCAACCATCCCCACCCCAACAAAAACCCTCCATCCCTGAGAGACTGACAGACACAACCTGACCCCCTCCCTGCTGCCACTCGAGCAGGGTGGGAAGCACCATTTCTACACGGTTCTTCAACCCCTCCAGGCAGGGGTCTGGATGATTGGGCAGTGAGGTGGATCGTGAACTGGCTGCAGGATAGAAGTCAGAGAGTGGTGGTCAATGGGACAGAGTTGAGTTGGAGGCCTGGCTCTAGTGGAGTCCCCCAAGGTCCCTACTGATCCCTTGCCAGTTCCCTCATGCTCGGTTGCTTAATGAGCTCCCAGAGACGTTAGACACAGAAGTCATGACTCTGATTCTATCTTGGACTTTATTTCCAGTAAAGCCCCATTCCAAGCTCAGCTGCAGTCACTGGGGTCCTGCACAACTGGGAAGCAAGGACTATGTGCATCTGCTGAGCTGTCCCTGCACTCTTATCAAGCAGCTGAGCACAGCCAGGGGAAGAGCAGGCGATGCAGAGTTAGAAGCAGTGAGAGAAAAAAAAGGAGGCTTATTGCTTAGATCCCAGCAGCGTGAAGAAAGCCCAACTGCAATCTGATTCTCAGTGTGCCAGACAACATACAAACACACCGAGGAAGCCAGCTTTGGCTCTGAAGAGCTTACAGTCTTGAGAGGGAGAGAGACAAGACAGCCAGAAGGTGAGAAATGCAACAGAGCCTGCACACAGACACGTGGCAAAACCAGTTCCAGAGCTGCAAGTAAAGCTGTCTCCCTCCAAATACCAAACCCTCTCCTCCGCCCAGTCTGTCAGGCTGCCTGCTGATCGAACCAGCCTGACGTCCCGAACACATTCACCTTCCGCAGGGCCTCCGCAAGCAGAGCTCTGAGGAAAGCCAAGCAGAAAGCGAGCTGCATCACACCTCCAGCAACCAGAGAGATCCCTTTATTCTGCTATCATTCTTCATGAATCCACGCTGGGTTATTGCTCCTTTGTCCTTTACTTCTCTTGTACCATTTTTTCCCTCCTAAGTAGGTCACCTCATCTCCTGAAGTATGAAGCCGTAAGACTCTGAAAGCATAAAGGAGATTTATTCCTCTCTGTGTGCATGATCTTCTCCACTGAAAGAAGGATGGGAATGAGTACAAGGTTCATCATCCACTTCCAAGAATAGACAAAGGCCTTTGTGATGCTTCCCTGGCATCGCTCGACCACAGGCAGGATGAGACCTGCTGCGGAGACAAAAGGACTGCTGCCGGGAGGACAGCCACTAAAACAGTGGAGCAGGGTTCACCGGTGGGAGAAGGTCAGGGAAGTGATTTTATTCACCGATCTAAAGGCCAGGCCATTAACAGATGGGGTTAGGTGTTTTGAACCCTCTCAGACCTCTGTCTGCTCCTACACACCTCGTTCATGATTTACAAGCACCGTGATAGACTGCTCTTCGCTAACCTCAGCAGGAGCCGGCAGTGTGCACACTTGTGGCCCAGAAAGCCAACCCCATCCTGGGCTGCAGCAAGAGCAGTGTGACCAGTAGGACGGAGGAGGGGATCCTCCCCCTCTATTCTGCTCTCGTGAGGCCCCATCTGCAGGACTGCATCCAGTTCTGGAGCCCCCAGCACAGGATGGAGACTGAGCTGTGGGAAGGTGTCCAGAGGAGGGCCACGAGGATGAGGGGAGGGCTGGAGCACCTCTGCTACAGGGACAGACTGAGAGAGCTGGGGCTGTTCAGCCTGGAGAAGAGGAGACTCTGGGGAGATCTCAGAGCAGCCTTCCAGTCCCTGAAGGGGGCTACAGGAAAGCTGGGGAGGGGCTGGGGAGTCGTAGGAGCACCCTGGTCTGGTGGGGGGTGTCCCCGCTCATGGCAGAGGGGTTGGAACTGGGTGCTCTTTAAGCACTTGCGAGTGGGTGCCAGCTAGATTTCACCCCATTACCTTTCCTAGGGGTTATCTCCAAGTCCATGCACTCTCCTATCCCCAGACACCCTATCTACTGCATCTCTCCATTCCCTCAGGCAGGTAGATTTTTCAACTGAAAGCAGTTTTGCCTTCTGGGCAATCTTTATCAATATTTCCTTAGTGCTCCTGAGAACCAGAGAGCAAACCATTGACAGCAAGAAAGCTTTGCCGTGCAAATACATCAATGAGGTCTCCAAGATGAATTGGGTACCTCCCTCTGCTGAGATCTGATGCCAATGAAATCAAAGGCAATTATATTAGTGTAGGGTCTGCTGACCTGGAGTTTTCATTAGATGAACAGGAAATTTTAAGCTCTTAAAAACACTTGGTAACCATGCCAGACGACACCGTCACGTAATTATCTGACCCATTAGGTTTGCAGCTACAGCCACTGGTAAATGGCTTCCCCACACTCTGAAACCTTTGATGAATAGCAGTATTTACAATAGAACAGAGGATAACTCGGTGCTGACACCAGAACCCTTCCCTGCTCAAGTCCCTATGTGCATTACATCCAGGACTGCAGTACAAGTCTCTTTCTGGAGTGAGAAGAGGTTAACAACTTGCCCCGGTGTACTGAGAGGTCCTCATGCCAGTTCAGGTTCCCTAGCTGTGTGTAGCATTTCAAGCCACTTCATTCTGTGACTGTGAGAGGCTGGCACAGGGTGCCCAAGGCAGCTGTGGCTGCCCCATCCCTGGCAGTGCTGAAGGCCAGGTTGGCTGGGGCCCTGAGTACCCTGCTCCAGTGAAGGTGTCCCTGCCTGTGCAGGGGGGTTGGGACTGGGTGGTCTTTAAGGTCCCTTCCACCCCTGCCCAGCCTGTGATTCTTTGTTTTGCCACACAAATTAGTCGTTGCAACACACTCCATCAAAACCACGAGCAGAATCACTGGCAAGGGAAGGACACACTAAGCATCTCCTAAACACTGAGACTTCATTTGACCTCCAAGAGCAGGAAGCTTCACAGTGGTCCATCCATTAGCATCACTGGCCAAGGCTGCTCGATAAAGGGTTTACGATGAACAACCACAGCAGGCATAACTCGTAGTGTTCTTGGGGACAATGACTAAATCAATACTGAGTCCCAGCCTCAGAGTTTCCAGAGAGCAACACTCTAAGTCTTCCTTCACATAACTTCACTAGCAGCATGCCATAAACCACTCAGCAGGCACAACACCCCTGCATTTCAACACAGCAGCACAGATTTCCCTCTTCTGGATTGTTCTCTGGTGTAGGAACAGAAGAGAGGGGCCAGGGTAGGGTTTGCTACTTGGACATGCTTTCATGTCTATGGGTTTGCTGTGATATGCAGGTAGATCATAGAATCATTAAGGTTGCAAGAGACCTACAAGATCATCTGGTCCAGCTGTCCACCCAGCCCCAGCCTGCTCACTAAATCATTTGTCCAAGTGCCACATCTACACGTGTTCTAAACACCTCCAGGGACAGTGATTCCATCCCCTTCCTGGGAAGCCTCTTCCAATATCTCACTACTCTTTCAGTGAAGAAACTTTTCCTGATGCTCAGTCTAAACCTCCCTCCACACAACACGAGGCCATTTCCTCTTCTCCTATCTCTACTGACTTGGGAGGATTATAGGATCCTCACGGCTGGAAAGGACCTCCAGGATCACCAAGTCCAGCCCTCATCCCAACCCCTAGGCTATGGCCTCAAGTGCTCTGGCTACAGGGTTCTTCAACACCTCCAGGCAGGGGGACTCCACCACCTCCCGAGGAAGGCCCTGCCAGTGCCCAACCATTCTTTCTGAAAAGAACTTCTTCCTCAGATCCAGTCTAACCCTCCCCTACCCCAACTGCAGAGCAGTGCCCCTGCTTCTGACAGCAGGCACCAAGGAGAAGAGGCCAACAGCCACCCCTCCACAGCCTCCCTTCAGGCAGTTGTAAAGGGCAGTGAGGTCCCCCCTCAGCCTCCTCTTCCCCAGATTCAACCTTCCCAGCTCCCTCAGCCTCTCCTCAGACAACTGGTTCTCTCAACCCCTTACAAGCTTGGTAGCTCTGCTCTGTACCCATTCCAGCAGCTCCATGCCATCTCATCCCTATCTGACTCGAGAGCACAAGTGTGTTTGATTTAGAACCCTGAAACCACTCTTGGAACTGGGATGCATGAGCCAGTTGACAGGAGGGAGGGGAGGAGACCAAGGATCCTTCAACACAACCCCTGACTTCACTCATGTGTGACAGCACAATGAAAACCAAACAGAGCTGGTTCCAGCCTCAGAGGTGATGGAGATAGGGATGGGATCACAGGAAGAGCCCTGCTTTCTAGCTTAATCCTTTTTCACAGTGGATTAAGCTACTACTGGAAAAGCCACGATGAGGAGTGCCTGAGTACAGCCACTGTATCCCACAACTGCTTGTAGAAGCAAGGATCATCGTTCTTCAAATCCCCCTGGCAGGCTACTGAGAGCCCACAGTCTGGCAGTGCCTCCTGCAGCCAGAACCAAGCACATGGAGATGCCAAGCTTAAACTTACATTCATAGAATCCTTAGGGAGCAGAAGAGACCTGGAAAGATCATCCAGTCCAATCCCCCTGTCACAGCAGGATCCCCCAGACCAAGTTGCACAGGAACACATCATGTGTGGAGTCTGTCTTCTGTTCCGAGTGGCTGTGTCCCCTCCAACAAAAGGAGATGATGAAGGCAGCTGCTGCTGGAGAGCTGGCATCCTGTGGGGTCACAGCGCAGCAGGGAAACCCTGCACACCTCAAGTGCGAGACGCACATGCCAAGCGCTGGGGAGTGTGAGATGGAAGCCAAATGAGTGCTCCTTATACTTCATGGGTGAGAACTGTCAGGCCTGCCTGCAGCCTCAGGAACACAAATCAATACTCAGCCAGCTGATCCCTATTTCATTGCACTGAACACAGGCTCTGCCCACAAACCGCATTCGCAGTCTCCTCGTGTAAGGCGTGTTTCTCAGCGTAGCTGGGATGCGTTTCACTCCACTTTCACCTTGATTCCTTCGGAGGGTGAAAGCACTAGAGGAAAAAAGAGCCATTGCTGCTGCTTTGCCTTCAACCCGAGAACGGCAGCAGCATTCTCCCTGTGAAGGAAGTGGCGATGCTGCAGTGATTTTTATCGCTGGCTCCTCTATCTCTTGGATATTAATAGAGGATTGGAAAACGCTCTGGTATCTCATTGCTTCTAAAATATAACTGATGGAATTCTGCACAGAGAGGAACATCTCTAGATCAGGAGCTGAGCATACTGCTTGTCTTTGCAGTTTACATTAAGGGAAGACTAAGGTTTGGCTTGGAAAGGTGATGTTAGCATCACACACCAGAGAGATCCACAGTCGTTATGCAGTGGGCATAGGGTACAGCTCCACTCCACCTACCCACTGCAAAGGCAACAACGTGAGTGCTTCAGCAGGATCCTCCATCTCTCACACTCACTACAGGGCACAGGTGTGTCTGTTCTGGAATAAGCTGACCAACACAGCAACACAGAATGACTGAGGCTGGCAAAGCCCTCTGAGCTCATCCAGCCCAGCCCAGCACCTAACATCACCCCAGTGGCCACACCAGGGCACTCAAGGCCAGAGCCCTTCAACATCTCCAGACACAGGGACTCCCCCATCTCCCTGGGCAGTCCAGTCCAGGCTCTGATCACCCTTCCCATGAGGAAGGGCTTCCTAACATCCAACCTAACCCTCCCCTGGCAGCTTCAGGCCCTGCCTGGGTTGTTCTTGCCCAGATGCCAGACTCTCCCCTGACCCTTGTTGTCCCTCACTCCAACTCTCTCTGCCCTGTGCTTCAGCCTGTCCAGCTCTTGCTGAATGGCAGCACAGGCTGCTGGGGTGTCGGTGTTAGCAGGCATCACTCCTGCTGACTTCAATAGCATTATCCCACCTGTTTTTCCACCAGGCTAAATGAGAACTAAACCCAGCCCTCAAGTAGTCAAATGGATTTGGAATTAGAAGATCTTAATGTTTAGGGGCTTCATTTGCCATTGACTATTGCCCTGCAGGCTCCCTTGACTCCTCCAAATGATCCCTTTGATGGCCGAGGCATGAATGCATTGGTTTAACACACCCCTAGTTTCCATAAGCACAGACAGACAGATGAACCCCTGCAGAACCCTGCAGGTGGGGCCAGATGGATCTATAACTCAATAGAGCAGCCCTTAAATACAGGTAACCTGAAAAGCTATTCAGCAAGAGGCTGAATACAACTGTCTGCAGTACTGCGTTGAGTTCTGCAGCCCCCAGCACAGGAAGGAGACTGAGCTGTGGGAACGTGTCCAGAGGAGGGCCAGAGGATGAGGGGAGGGCTGGAGCACCTCTGCTACAGGGACAGGCTGAGAGAG
>VZRI01008522.1:37064-60294 GCA_013397515.1 Upupa epops | reverse complement strand
TCCTCATCAGGGAGCTGCTCTACTCCCTTCATCACCATGGATGCTCTATGCTGGACACCCTCTAGCAGCTGTGTGTCCTTCTGGAACTTTCACACCCATTTCTCCTGCACTTCTATCTCTCCCTTACAAACCTCCTCTTGAAGCCAAGATGCTGCTTTTTCCGAGTACTTTTATTACTGTAAAAAACAGCAGAGCAAAGTGAGCTTTTCCCTGGCCTGGGGGATATTTCCATGTATTTAGGTTTGGATCTGACAGACACAGTTTATCACCTGGCTCTTTAGGACAAGGATGCTATTTAAAACTACAGTTGAAGAAGCCATCCAATGTCAGCTGGAAGGACTTGGGGCTATAACCAGTAACTGTTTAATTCAGAAGACATAAACAAGCCTAGGAGCGAGAACCAGAACCCAAGATATAAGTGCTGTAATCAGCAGGCCAGTGGGTCTTGTGCTGGTCCTTGTCTCAAGAACCCTAAACACCTCACATCTTAAAGGATAAAAGGATAAGGTTCTTCTACATCCAAGAAGGAATACAGGAGTTTGAGCCCACTCAGAAAAGGAAGGGTGTAGTGCTTTATATAGGTGAAAACTCTACCCACGGGGTCCTGTGGACAAAATTGCTCCTCTCTAGTCCTTGACCCTTTGGAGCAGCAGCTGTAAGCAGGATTTTCACTAAGACTTGATGGGTGCCTGGTGAGTACGCAGTGACAACACCTAATACAACAGCCTTCCTGGACCTCAACCCTTCCTACCGAGGCAGTGGAGGCAGAGGAAGCTGTCCAGCTCTGGAAAACAGAGACAAACATCATCTTACAAGGAGCGTAGTCCAGGTGCTGGGCAGGTAAGATTAACAAGGAAGATATTAAAGCCATGTAGGTACCCTGAGTCTTAGGCTGTAGCTGAGCCAAGTTTCCCTAAATCCTTGACTGCTTCAACTGTCAGCAGCTGAATCCAGGGTTTGGATTAAGCACCCATCCTGTACAATAAATATCCTGTGTCATGGCTTTAGCCATAGTGCAAAAATAGGAGTGACACAGGTGGAGGAGAACCAGAGAGCCAGATGACTGCTAAATTATTACACTGAACCACAGAACTGTTGGGGCTGGAGACACCTGAGCTCAACCAGCCCAGCCCAGGACCTAACATCACACCATCAGCCACACCAGGGCACTAAGGGCCACAGCCAGACTGTTCTTCGACACCTCCAAACACAGCCTCCTCTTCTCCAACCTCAAGAGCCCCAGCTCCCCCAGCTTTTCCTCAGCAGGGAGCTGCTCTACCTCCTTCATCATCTTCACTGCTCTACACTGGACACCCTCCAGCAGCTCTGTGTCCTTCTGGAACTGAGGGGCCCAGCACTGGACACAGTCCTCCAGATGTGGTCCCACCAGTGCAGAGTAGAGGGGGGAGAAGAGCCTCTCTTGATCTGCTAACCACAGAAACCAAACACAGGTGGCCACAGGGAGCACAGCTGTTGTGCTGGGTGCCGATAGAGGACTAGAGTAGATGCAGCCAGAATGTGGTGAGCATGGTGGTGTTGTGGTGCAAGATCTTCCCATGGAGGAAGGCAGGGGAGGCACCAGAGAAAACCAAGAGACTGAAGAGCAGAGGCAAGAGGAAAATTATGGATTCTCTAGTCAAAACCACTGAAACACTGCAATTATCTAATTCTGCAGGACAGAGAGTCAGGACTCTGCTTGGTCTCATCAGAAAAAACAATTGCAGCCTCACAGAAAAATCACCCCCGAGCCAAGAAAACAGCTAAAGCCAGTCCAAGCCAGGGAGGCAGCCTATTGAAGCCAAGAACCTGAAGGCATTGCATACAGATGATCTGGGCTGCTCCCAGCTCGGAAACAGCCGGACAAACAGAACAGGCTAAACACATCAGACTAAACAGCTAGGGACTTAGGGACATGGGGAGGGGGAAGGCACAAGGTAACTAGGCAGTGCAGCAGGTCTATGAGGTAAGAGAACCTAATACAGACTGGGTGGGGAACAGATTGAGAGCAGCCTTCAGGAGAAGGACTCGGGGGTGTGGATCGAAATGAAACGCAACAGGAGCCGGCAATGTTTGCTTGTGGGTCAGAAAGCCAGCCCCATCCTGGGCTGCAGCAAGAGCAGTGTGACCAGTAGATCAAGGGAGGGGATCCTCCTGCTCTATTCTGCTCTCATGAGATGCCCATCTCCAGTACTGCATCCAGTAGGGATGCCCCCAACACAGGAAGGAGACTGAGCTGTTGGAAGGTGTCCAGAGGAGGGCCATGAGGATGAGGGGAGGGCTGGAGCACCTCTGCTACAGGGACAGGCTGAGAGAATTGGGGCTGTTCAGCCTGGAGAAGAGGAGACTCTGAGGAGATCTCAGAGCAGCCTTCCAGTCCCTGAAGGGGGCTACAGGAGAGCTGGGGAGGGGCTGTCTCCAAGGGCTGGGAGTGGTAGGAGCAGGGGCAATGGCTTCCAGCTGGAAGAGGGGATGTTTAGTCTGGAAGTCAGGAGGAAGTTCTTCCTAGTTAAGGTGCTGAGACCCTGGACCAGGTTGCCCAGGGAGGTTGTGGCTGCCCCCCAGCTCCCTGGCAGTGTTCAAGGCCAGATTGGCTGGGGCCTTGAGCACCCTGGTCTGGTGAGGGGTGTCCCTGCTCATGGCAGGGGGGGTTGCAACTGGTCCCTTCCAATCTGAACCATTCTAGGAATCTATTAAAAAAGTGATCAGGGCAAGCACGAACTTACTACCTTATGTTGAAGGGACAGAACTCAAGGTTCAAGCCAATGGCTACAGGAATTTTATGAATCAGTGTTTATCAGAGAACAAGGTGTAGGTCTGTTATTAACAAACACATCCCAAAACAAACTACCAACTGCCAACCATGGGTCTTGCCTGTTGCCATGAAGAGAGGACCCTGGTAGCAGCAGAAGGATGAAAATTCAGAGGAGCAGAAGCTACAGTCTGTTTTCCCATGGCCTGAGTACCAGCCAGAACTGTCACATCAGAGCAAGAAAAGTTCCCTTAATCTATGGATGTTTTTCTGTCAGGACTCCTAGTCCTCTACAGTTATTTCCCAGCATGGGAAATGATTTCCACTCATGCAAAGGGCGAGTAAATCACAACAATTCTGTTGTGGCAGAGGGTTGTTCCTCCTTGCCCAGGCTGTTAATGACTGCCCGGAGCACAAAGCGCTGGAGAGGCAGGCTGGAAATGAGCTGAACCATCAACCAAACATATTAAACTGTTGTGTTGATCCAACTGCATTAAATGAGCAAATTCTGATAGACATTTACATTCATATTAGTTTTCAATATTTGATCCTCTATCCAGTTGTTTTATAAGCAGTGATTTTCCAGGAATCTGAGAATATAAGCAAGGTCACACTGCCAAGTCTTTTCTCTCAGAATCACAGGATAATCCTGGTTGGAAAGGACCTCCTAGATCCCCCAGTCCAACCATCCCCACCCCAACACAACCCCTCAGTCCCTGAGAGACTGACAAACACAACCTGACCCCTTCCCTGCTGCCACTCGAGCTGGGCAGGAAGCACCATGGCTACAGGGTTCTTCAACACCTCCAGGCAGGGGGACTCCACCACCTCCCTGGGAAGGCCCTGCCAGTGCCCAACCACTCTGGCTGCAAAGAATCTCTGCCTCAGATCCAATCTAACCCTCCCCTGCCCCAACTGTTCCTCACTGGAACGGGCTGCCCAGTGAGGGGGTTGAGTCCCCAACCCTGGGTGTGCTCCAGAGTCCCTTAGCTGTGGTGTCAGGGGATAGAGTTTAGGGGTGACCTTGTAGAGTAGGGTTAAATGTTGGACTCAACCATCCAAAGGATCTTCTCCAACCTCAATGATTCATTGTGTGTGTGTGAAAACACTGCAGAGAGTCTTCCAGGCACCCCAGAAAATGGAAACGACTGTGGGAGCAAACACACCAGAAGCCTTTGTTCACACAAACACTCAGAGGGGCTGCTTGCACTTCCTCCACTGTGTACTAATCGGTTATGTGCTCAAACTCCCTCCACCTCTGCCTCTCACATCTTGTGCCCCCAGGCTTCACTTCACACCTGCTCCATGGCTCTGCTTTTAGCTGAGTCCCAGCTGAACAAACAGAACCACTGTAAAGCATCCCAGAAGGGATTAGGAAAGTGCTCTGCCCTGCTCTGTGCACACAGAGCATCTTAATGCTCCTGTGAAGTCTAAAGTGTGGACTCCTGACCACTTCCCCCTCATCAATCTGTCTCAGCCAGACCACATGCTTTCAGGGTAAGAGCTGCCTGCTCTGTGTCTGTAGTATCTAAGATACCAGGTCTCTCTCCTTGGTTACTTGGTAATAAACGCAACTTCATTACTCGTTAACAACTGCAACTAATAACAATGAAGTTTATCCCTCGAGAGAAAAATGTCTGCTAAATCTCCTAGGATAAAACCATAAACAAGCTCATTTCAATATCCTCCTGTACAGAAAGGCCTCCTTAACCAGCAGGAAGCATAAACGAGGTGCTTGCTTAGCAGGGCCACCTACACAGGACCTGATTTCCAGCAGATTGTTTGAGATGGCCCTCTACTCTGGATCATTTGCACAGCGATTACTCCATCATGCCCAAGGCTGAGGAGTAGGACATTACAGGCACTAACAGGTACCTGTGTCCTCTACATCACAAGCTGTGACATTCAGATCCGTTTTCACACGGTTTCACCTCACTCACAGCTGCATTTGGGCTTCAAAGCCAACTCGTTTCAGTATTCAGCTACACGGAGGGGAATTAACTGCTGTCGTTACAGAGCAGAGAGGAAACCCCACAAGGCTACAGATTGTTCCAGCGCACACCAGCTAATCTGGAATAAAATCCTTTTCATCCTCAAATAATATTTACTCTGAAATTAAGACCTATGCAGCCACAGGGGTGTAATTCATCTTTTCTATTTCATTTGTAGGAAATGAAGGTTCTTGCAGCATTGATTATCACCCTGCCCTGCTACAGTCAAACAATCACAGAATCACGGAGTCCTTTAGGGATCAGAAGGGACCTCGAAAGATCATCCAGTCCAATCCCCCTGCCACAGCAGGATCACCCAGACCAAGTCACACAGAAAGACATCCAGCACAGAGCAACGAAGATGGTGAAGGAAGTAGAGCAGCTCCCTGATGTGGGAAGGCTGAGGGAGCTAGGTCTCTTGAGCTGGGAGAAGAGGAGGCTGAGGAGGGGACCTCATTCCTGTCTATAAATCTGTGAGGGGTGGGTGTCGGGAGGATGGAGCCAGGCTCTGCTCAAGGTGAGGGTGCCAGAGCCCTGGCAGGGGCTGCCCAGGGGGGACTCTCCTTCTCTGCAGATGTTCCAGACCAGCCTGGCTGTGCTCCTGTGCAACTTGGTCTGGGTGATTAGACTGGATGATCTTTCGAGGTTCCTTCCCATCTCTAAGGATTCTATGATTTGCTGGAATTCATTATGCTGGAATAATTAGATCCTCATCCTCCCCTCTTTTTGCTGGACAAGGCGGCAGGAATCTTTCAAGCACATAGAACAGAGCACTGAACAAAGCTGATACCTCAAGCATAACTCAAGCTCTTGAGCCTAAAGGAAGAAAAACAAAAGCTCTGATAGTCCTAAAGCCCACAGTGTGAGAACATCACTTAACCTTTAGCTTTGGCTACACCTGGGAAATTCCATCACCTCTGGGCTGTGCTGATTCAACCTGCTCTCAGCAGGGTTACTCAGGTCTGTGGATTAAAACACCAGTGGCAGCTGATAGTTCATCATTTGTAGATGAACGTGTAGGACACGTTTAGATTTCCCAGTGGAGGCTGGGGCCCTTAATGCTGCTTTATAACTTATCAAGAAGGAAAGGGAAGGATGAAACGAGAGAAAAAGCACTTTGCTTTGACATCTGCCTCCAGTGATAGAGCACTCTACTCCCCAGCAGGAGGGCCAAGCTTGTAAAACAGATTGCACTCAAAAGAAAATTCCACTGTCAATTGAAAATGCTGAACATTAGGCAGCAATGCTGTGTTAGAGAAATACTCTTATTTCTTTAGCATTAGATGCACAGACAACTTCAGTTAGTCCCATCAATCAGCAGGCTGGGAAATGAAAAGCCGGGTGTTCTACACTGCAACGGCTTCACTTGGAGATGTCTGTACTGCGCTGAAAAGTTCAAGTGCCTGCACACACATAAATATCCACACAGAGCCACAGAACAATCCTGCTTGGAAAGGATCTCCTAGGTCACCCAGTCAGATCATCTCTACACCAACAACCCCTCAGTCCCTGAGAGACTGACAGACACAACCTGACCCCCTCCCTGCTGCCCCTCGAGCAGGGCAGGAAGCACCATGGCTACAGGGTTCTTCAACACCTCCAGGCAGGGGGACTCCACCACCTCCCTGGGAAGGCCCTGCCAGTGCCCAACCCCTCTGGCTGCAGAGAATCTCTGCCTCAGAGCCAGTCTGACCCTCCCCTGCCTCAACTGCAGAGCAGTGCCCCTGCTGCTGTCAGCAGGCACCAAGGAGAAGAGGCCAACAGCCACCCCGTGAACAGGGTTCACTGTTGGACTCTCTGGCCTTGAAGGTATTTTACAACCTAAACAAATCTAGGACTCTAATTTTAGAGACTTCCTTTCTGCTACGGGTTGCACTATGAATCTTAAGTTACATCTTTTTGGGGACACTTGTGCTTTTATTGTACTCAGAGTGCTGGGAGAGTGCTGTCCTGTAACAGAGGTCTCACGGGCACTGAAGTCATACCGAGTCATCCATAATTAAAAGCAATGATTATATCATGTCCCACGTCTCACAACAGCTTTGCTTTAGCTGTTCAGTCAGGCTCACTGCTGAAGAGAATTTTACTGAGCTCAAAACGAGCTCTTCCAGCAGTGTCCAATACACTAGACAGCTACTCTGCACTCTGTAGCCCCTTGGCCCCGTGTGCTGTGGTGGAACATGTACTTCACCAATATCCTGGAGAATATAACAAGCCCTCAAGGACAAGCAGGGAAAATGAGTAGAACTTGTGGTTGGCCAACAGAACAAACCCCACAAACACCTAAAGGAGTGGCTGGGCACTGGACCAGGCTGCCCAGGGAGTTGCTGGAGTCCCTATTCCTGGAGGGGTTTAAAAACTGAGTAGCTAGAGCCCTTGAGGTCATGGTCTAGGGTTTGGGGGGCTGTTGGGATGAGGGCTGGGTGATCCTGGAGGTCCTTTCCAGCCAGGAGGATTCTATGATAAATAAGGAAGCATGTGGATCCAAGACCTTTATCCATGATACTGGGAACAGATTGGAGTCAGCAGACCAAGAGATTCTTGTGGGCAGCCATCAAGGGAATAAAGACAGAGAACTGGCCATGGAGAGGATGAGAAATTACTTGGTAACATGCAGTCCCATGGTTCTTCCAGGATAGCTGTTAAACCCAGGTTTGGGTTAGTTTTAACAGGACTGGAATGTGGTTCTTGGGATAAATCAGACAAGGAATGATTACCGCTCCATCCCAACTTTAATCCTTAAAGGTTTTCCCTGTAGGGAAGCAAGGACAGCATGCTGGGCTTCCCCTTCCACTCTGTTTGGAGCTCTCATTTGCTCTTAGGAAACTTGGGTTGGTTATCTTGAGTGCCCTGGCCTCCCACATAATCCTGGGTGAGGGTGGTGCTATGCCTTCCTAACCTCGGAGGGCAGTATGCTGCTGTTTTTCAAGTCCCAGGAGTCTCATTAAAGGATCTGCTAAATCAGGCTTGTATAGTCTGTCATTAACTGCAGCAGTTAATTAGTCTGCGTTCCCACTGATTTGCATTTCGGAGAGATTGAAGCTTGCTGAGTTGTTACTGTGCTGCATCTATCTTTTCCTCTAAGGGGTTGGGTTTTTACAGTACATAAAGGTGAGAGAAGCAAATACTGTTGGTGCAGAGCCACTCCTGAGGGTGCACTCATAGAATCCTAGAATCCTTAGGGATTGGAAGGGACCTCAAAAGATCTTTTGACCTGAGTGGTCAAAAGAAGGTTCCCCCCACCCCAGGAACCGTCTCCTCTGCAGGCACAGGGAAGCCCCATGAAAAGCCTTTTCTATTCTCATTCCACACACAGCCAAACGCAATCACTTTGTGCCAAAAGGAAAAGACTGCAGCTGGTAAGGAAATTAAATTTACTCCAGATCTTCCAGTAACGCATTACAGCATCAGTGATGGAGGGATAACAATCCAGACACGCATAAAAACGGCTCAGATAGAGCTCTACAAGTGTAGGGCTTTCTCTGAAAGAGCAAAAACCCAGCTAGTAATGATAGCTTTTGAGGTTTTGTTTCCCTTGTGGGTAGATTAATAAGACAAACAATGTAGTAACAGCGCAGAGTTTGGTCCCTGGTACTCATTTATCACACGGCTCTTTTGAATCCCACTACATGCTGGAATGTTTCTCTTAGAGAAAACTAAGTTCAACCACCAAGACTTCCAAGACAGCTCATCCTTCCTTTTCTTCAGTACAGCCCCTCACTGGGCTGTCAGTGTGCGCTTGCAACTCACAAAGCTATCAGTGTCCTGGGCTGCATCACAAGAAGCAGTGACAGCCAGTTGAGGGAGGTGATTCTCCCTCCCTACTCTGCACTTGTGAGACCCCACCTGGAGTACTGTGTTCAGTTCTGGAGTTCCCAGTATTAGAAGCACACAGAGCTCCTGGAAGGTGTCCAGAGGGGAGCAACTCAAATGATTGGAGGGCTGGAGCACCTCCGCCATGAGGACAGGCTGAGCAAACTGGGGTTGTTCAGCTTGGACAAGAGGAAGCTCCCAGGAGAAAGCTGGCAGAGGTCTTTGGACACAGGTGGTAGCAAGAGGACGAAGGCAAAGGGTTACAGACTGGAAGAGGGGAGATGGAGGTTGGCCAAGACAAAAAATTCTTTGTTGTGAGGATGCTGAGATGCTGGAACAGGGTGCCCAAGGCAGTTGTGGCTGACCCACATCTCCCAGTCTATAGCTCTGCAGGGCATTATTGAGGCCAAAGTGTAGGACCCTGCCCTTGTTCAGCCTCATCCCATTGGCCTCTGCACATTGAGCCAGCCTGTCCAGACCTCTTTGCATGCAATCACCTAAAATTCATACTCAAAACCATTCTGGTATTTTCCTCTTAGCTGAATATTAGATCTGGTGGAGACACTGGCAGAAATTCTAAGAACATGAATGATTCGTGGGTGGTTTCGCTCCTCTCTAACACTGCTTTCAAACACCACGCAGAAACAATCCTGTTTAATGGATTAAAATCCAATTGACATGGGAGAGAAAGGCATTTGAGAAGTATTTATAAACACGAAGAAGTAGAACATGAACTGGGGAGACACTATCACAGCCACTGAGAGCCCCAACTACAAATTAGAGGATAATGAGTTGAAAATAGGCCTGTAGTAAAACACAGAGTAAAGTAGTTAAAGCAGGAGCTGTAATAGTTCCCATGGTAGAATTTTCCTTATAAAAAGGACAGGAATGTTACAGCCATTTACTTAACAATGAAATACAGGAACAGGTTGGAGGGTAGGGCTGACCGTACACAGTACATGGCATTAATGAGGATTTAGAAGCACAGCTCTCAACTGATCCCTGCTCCACCCCGAGGTCCTGCTGTACCTCTGTCTCTAATGTCTTAGTTTCTGCCTCTTGACACACATGAGTGAAGTCACTAGCTCTTCTGTTACAGGCTTACAAGCAATTGAAGATGATTTAGTACATGCTGTGGGGTAAGAGCTTCAGCAAAGGCAGTTGTGGCAGAGCCACAATCTCTGAGGCTGGAATAGGGGGAGGGTTGCACTAGTGCAAGTCCCACTTGTCACTGCACCACCGTTGTGTAAGATCTGCTCTGGTGGCCTGATGTCCACCTCCACCACTCACAGAATCACTCAGAATCACAGAATGCTAGAGATGGTAAGGGACCTCAGAAAATCATCCAGTCTTTGGTCCCCCTGCTACAGCAGAATCCCCGAGATTCAGTCACACAGGAACAAGTCAGGAGGCTTTGAAACACCTCCAGAGAAGGAGACTCCACAACCCCCCTGGGCAGCCTGTGCCAGTGCTCCAGTACCCTCCCTGGGAAGAAGGTCCTGCTGAGATTGAGAGGGAACCTCCTTTGTGCCACCTTGCACCCAGTGCTCCTTTTCCTATCTCCAGATGACCTTGAGCAGAGCCTGGCTCCGTCTTCCTGACACTCACCCCTCACAGATTTAGAGACATGAATGAGGTCCCCCCTCAGCCTTCTCATCTCCAAGCTCAAGAGACCCAGCTCCCTCAACCTTTCCTCATCAGGAAGCTGTTCTACTTCAATCATCACCTTCATTGCTTTACTCTGGACACCCTCCAGCAGCTCTGTGTCCTTCTGGAACTGAGGGGCCCAGAACTGGACACAGGACTCCAGATGCGGTCTCACCAGTGCAAAGCTGGAAAGGACACCTCTATTTTCCTTGGAGAAATAGTTTAAAAATAGCCTTAATAAAATAAAGCCTTAATAAATAGCCTTAATTTAAGAAGGGGTTACAGCGCCATGCTCCTGCTGCTTGTAATAAAGCTGTAATTGCTAAGCTGCTTCCTACAAACAACTTCTTCTACAGCCAGGACTCAGATTTGTATCATCAGACTGATATTAATTCTGAAGAAAAATCGAGGCCTCTGAATTATTAAGGGAGACTGACAGCAAAGTTCTCCTTGAACATCCATATCCCAAAGCCATATAAATGTCACAGCAAGCCATGGCGCTTTGTCTCTGATTCAGCACAATTCTCAACCAGTCCATCAAACCACCTCTACATTTGGAGAGAAGTGTGTGCACAATGTTCCTTTCTCAATCAGGCTTCTGATTCCAGCTCTACTTTATGAATCAGTGATTATCACATTGCTAGGCTCATAAATTCCACAGGAAAATACTTGTAGACCTCGACAGAGCCCGTTTTGTCTTTATAGATGAAAAAGTCATAGAAATTAAACTAGGGTTTGAATTTTTATCATCTATTTGCTGTTCCACACCAGTTCCCCAGGTGAATACTTGGTGCCCTTGTTCAGAGCTGCTTTAAACACTTTCAAATTACGACGTTTAACAGCAAATAAAGGTTTTCTTGATAAGGACTCAGGACCTGTTTACCCTGAGATTCTCAGGAAGATCCATGTAAATTTACTCTGTAGATGGATGAGTTATGCCACATCCTACATCTGATAGGGTAGTCCCATACGAAATGAAAATAGCTTTCAGTTAATTTAGCTTAATCCACTTTATAAGTGAATTAAATGATATGAAAGCTACTTGAATTCTGAATAAGAGGTCTGTGTGGCTTGAAGCCCCAACCAGCAATGATTTAGTTAATTCAGATGATTGCTGCTGAGATCCTCAACGAGATGGACTTTGATAGTTTTCAAACACCATAAGAAAGGGTAGGTGGTCTTGTATAAATGTTCTCTCCTCAGACAACACGCCAACACAAGTCAAGGCAAGAAGAGTAGGGTTGTGCGTTCACACTGACTCGTGCATAGCTGTGGTTGTCCAAGAGGGTGCCATTGTCATGAAGCAAACCTCTGCAGGGTTCACTGCATCACCAAATCTCTTTGGTTGGAAGTAACCTTTGAGATCATCAAGTTCAACCTTCCCTCCAGCACTACCAGGTCACCACTAAAACATTACCGTAAGCGCCAGGGCCTACATATTGTGTAAATACAGCCAGGGATGGTGACTCCACCTCTGCCCTGGGTAGTTCCAATGCTTGATAGCTCATTTGGTCAAAAGATTCTTCCTAACATCCAGCCTAAACTTTCCCTGGAACAGCTTGCAGCTGTTTCCTCTAGTCCAACCATTTGCTACCACGGAGAAGAGGTTGTCTCCCTACACACTACAGCCTCCTTTCAAGTAGCTGTAGAGAGTTATAAGGTCTCCCCTCAACCTTCTTTTCTTCAGGGTGAAGAACTGCACATCCCCAAATCCATAGCCTACCATGGGGTTGTGTCAGTGACTGAACCTACTGACTATTGATTATTGACTCTACATTTTTTCTGCACATTACACTGAGACAGTTGGACTGGTTCTGCAATGTGGGAAAGCGACAGAGGCCTCCTTTCTCTGACTGCTTAACCAGAAGAACTGATGAGAAGCCCCCTTTCTCTGGCTGCTTACCAAGAGAAGCTGATGAGGCAACGGTACCAGTCTCTACACAGATTATTGAGATGCTGCATTCATCAAGCCATGAGATCACTAATGAATTAAGCAGAGCAGAGAAATCACTTGCTAGCATCAACTAATTAAACTGAGAGCTTTAGATAACAGACAGTATTCTTGGCCTTGAGAATCCAGATGGCTCAATGAGAATAGAGAATTCAGCCATGAAGGTGATCCCCAAATCCCACTTATCAGGAAAGGGCGGGGGACAACAGGGGACAAAGTATAACATGGACACAAAGAAACCAGAAGGAGTAGTATCCCCACCAAAGACCAACCAACTGTTGAAGACGACTGGTGGGATGCTGTTGATTCGCTAGGGGCCTGGGGACACCTGGGCCAGAAATCCCCGCAGAGGTATTTCAAACCCCCACTCAGCCTCTCTTTACCACTTTTCTCTTCCCCTTTCTTTCCTTTTCTTGTTTCACCACTTGCTTTTCCCTCTATCACATGCAGTTGAGCAATAAAGCCATGTTAATGCACAGCCCTGGGAGCATTCACCTTACATTTGCATGTTAAGAATCATAATTGATTGAACTTCTCACAAATCCACTTTAATTTACAGATTGTCACAGGTTGTTACAACCCAGGGACAGACCGCAGCACTTGGCCCTACTGAACCTCATATAATTAACCATGGCCCATCACTCTAGCTTCTCTAGTTCCCTCTGTAAAGCTTCCCTACCCTCCAGCAGTTTACCCCACCCACCCAGCTTGTTCTCATCCACAAAATTACTGAGGGTGCCCACAATCCCCTTCACTTTACACACAGAATTCGATTACAGTCACTTCTAGTTTCAAGGGACTCATTGCTTGCTGACTGGCAAGAGGAGCTCTGAGATCAGGGGAAGCGCAAGCACTCACCTTATGGCTGCGCTGAGCAGAGGGAAGCCCAGCCTGCTGACAGCCTCCAGCACCAGAGACAGCACCCAGCACCAGGGACAGCACCCGGGACAGCACCCAGCACCAGACTGAGCGGCCCAGCGAGGCTGGCGATCTCACCGAGTGACTATGGCAGTACCTTTGACAGGCACATTCGTGGCCGCAAAGGAGCTGTTTACAGTAAGAATTACTGTAAAAGCAGTGACAAGTCCTCCAGAATCAGTTCAGCTCCAACAGGGCATTGAGACAAAGCAGGTATGTGCACCTAGTGCAGCTCTCAGACACTGGGTGTCTTTCTTCCTGGTGATGACAGGGAAACGAGATATCCCTCAGTATAATTACTGCAAACTGCAGGTAGTTCTGGCTCAGTTTACTTCGACACACAACCTGAAAGAAGTCAATGAATCCTTGCAATACCACGACAGATATTTATATCTCATTTGATTAAAAGGAAATCATTATTTCAATAGTATAAAATCAAACAACCAAAGATCACATTCAGAGACTTCTTTCCAGATGTCAGGCTTTGGCAAAGTACTTCAATTCCTCTTTCTTTTCTAAGCAAAGGATTATCAAAACCGCTATGTCCTTGCATGAGGTTAATGGTGCAAATACAGAAAGAAATATTCCATCTGAATATTTTATACTGGATTCCACTATCTGTCAAAAATGGGTCTGAGTGGCTGGAGAGCAGCCCGGCAGAGAGGGACCTGGCAGAGCTGGATGACAACCAACTGAACGGCAGCCAGAAGGGTGCCCAGGTGGCACCAAAGGCCAATGGCATCCTGGTTTGGATCAGCACTAGTGTGGCCAGCAGGACTAGGGACCTCATTCTACCCCTGGACTGGGGAGGCCTCCCCTTGAGTGCTGGGGGCAGTTCTGGACCCCTCACTTAAAGAAAGAGATTGAGGGCCTGGAGCAGGTGCAGAGGAGCAACAAGGCTGAGGAAGGGACTGGAGGGAAAGGCTGGGGATGTTTAGCCTGGAGAAGAGTTCAAACACAGTCCACTCCAAAGACTTCCCCACAGAGCCACATCTCCTCCTGCTGTGACATTCCTCCAGCCTTATTTCAGCAGACCTCACACTTTGCAATGTGAAGGTCATCAGTCACCTCCAGAGTGTGCCTGAGTGGTGTGCTCACCAGCTGGTTCACAGCAATTTCTCATGCAGCTGGGGTTCTCATCCTCCCACAGCACAGAGAGATTAGCAAGCAGGCAGTGGATGTTAGCAACCATAAATAACCATCAGTTTACAGTAGATTCGATGGAAAGTTCCCCCATACACGAATGCAAACAACCCCAAGGCAGCCACAGCCTCCCTGGGCAACCTGGTCCAGTGTCTCAGCACCCTCCTGGTGAAGAACTTNAGGGACTGGAAGCTGCTCTCCCCAGAGTCTCCTCTTCTCCAGGCTGGACTGCCCCAACTCTCTCAACCTGTCCCCATAGGAGAGCTGCTCCAGCCCTCCAGTCCTCATGGCCCTCCCCCAGACACGTTCCAACAGCTCAATAGATGATCATAGTCCTCCTCATCTATACACTCTGTATGATCATTCTGAGAGTCATCTGTTTAATACCCCCTCCTTCTCTCCCATCAGAAGCCCTGCATGGTAACCATGACGCTTACTGCTATCATTGTACAGTTCTATAAGTTGCTTCTGGGATTCTATGGGGGTCATTTTCCTTTCTTCCTGTTGTAAATTGTAACCCCTCATTTCTCCAATGCCATCCATCTCGCTTCACTCGCTGTAGTGAACAGATGGATGACTCACCTTTGATTTCATATCATTTTGCTCTTTCACACAAGACTCGAGAGCCCGAAGCCTGTGCTGAATTAAAGTTCTTTTAATTCCAAACTTCTTCTATTTCATTGTAGAAACAGGCAAGATGGGCTCTGTGTCACACTGCAAAGAAATCTACAGATAGTCTGTCTTAGAGAGACCATCTGCAATTTACACTCAACTTCAAATCTTAAACACTCTGAATGGCAGATCANACAGATGAATGACTCACCTTTGATTTCATATCATTTTGCTCTTTCACACAAGACTCAAGAGCCCAAAGCCTGTGCTGAATTAAAGTTCTTTTAATTCCAAACTTCTTCTATTTCATTGTAGGAACAGGCAAGATGGGCTCTGTGTCACACTGCAAAGAAATCTACAGATAGTCTGTCTTAGAAAGACTATCTGCAATTTACACTTGACTTCAAATCTTAAACACTCTGAATGGCAGTCAGGTGAGGTTTAGGGACAAGGGCATGCATAATGCAAGATTACACGGTCCCTCTATAGAATAAACAGTCCTTGGTAGGCAGTGTGTGTTTGAAGGATGCACCGTATCCACACTAGCAATATGGAGCTAAGTGTAAATGGTGNTGCTGGACACCCTCACACTCCATTCCATTCTGTTTCCATCTGAACACAGCACCGAAATACAGGGCAATACACTGGTTCCGTTACCAGCAAAATACACACTGCTTCAAGCAGAGCTCTTGATAGCCAGAGAGCTCAGAAGAGCTGATGAGAGCACAGAGTCCACCGGGGATCTTGTTATGCCAACCTAATTAACCTGGAAAACGCTCAGCTAGCATCGTGCTCTGGGCTCGCACACAGATGGAGAACGGGCTGCTCCACTAGTGTGTGTGCAAGGCAGACGCCTCCTAATTCCCTCGTCAGCAGAAACATTTAAGCATATGCTTACCATTAATGTTAAACAGGTGCTTAAGCACAGTGCTGAGCAGGGAACAAAACAAGGAGCACGCCTCTGGAGTGCGGGAGTGCTGTTGGAATCACTCTTGCACTCACACAGGCTGTATTTATTTGTTACCGTTAGCCATCACCAAGAGCCTACTTACCCTGCTAAGACAGCAGTTGGGTTAAAATCGAACCATGGAAATGAGAAAAGATGCTGTCTTTATAAAAAAGAAGGTTCATTTGGAAAGCCCAAGGTGCTGGAACATGAAAAGGAGACAACTATAGTTTTGATTTAAAGATTTTAGAGTGTTTAATAGATTTGTATTCATAGAGTCACTGAATTATTGAGGCTGGAGAAGACCTCCAAGATCAAGCCCAGCCCATGACCTGACCTCACCACATCAGCCTGACCAGGGCACTAAGGGCCACAGCCAGTCTTCACTAGGAGGAGGTTCCCTATCAATCTCAGCAGGACCTTCTTCCCAGGGAGGGTCCCGGAGCACTGGACCAGGGGGTTGTGGAGTCTCCTTCTCTGCAGACGTTCCAGCCCCGCCTGGCTGTGTTCCTGTGCCACTGGGTCTGGGTGACCCTGCTGTGGCAGGGGGGTTGGACTGGGTGATCTTTCCAGGTCCCTTCCGATCCCTGATGATTCTATGATTAGACACAAGAAAAGAGTGATACGAGCTGATTTCCAGGTTGCTTTGGTTGTATCAGGCACTGCAGAACTCCTCAGTATTTACAGAAAACATGCCAAGCCATCAGTTCAGCTTTTCCTCCCTGTTTTTAATAACTTCAGTAGCACTGATAAACAAACCCAACTGTTTCATTTCCAGTACGTTTGCCAGTTTATCATCATCAGGGAAAACACACAATGCTCTGTGAAGCATCCGATGGAGGAGCTGATGGGGTCCTCCATGGGGGACAATTTAGAAATTGTGATGAAGCAAAAAAACTCCAGAGGACTTTTCTTTCTCTGCAGCAACCTCTGTGAGAGCTGCATCACAGAACCATTGAGAGCTTATCCAGCCCAGGACCTAATATCACCACAACCATGTAGATCAGGGCACTAAGGACTACAGCCAGGCTGTCCTTCAACACCTCCAGACATGTGGACTCCCCCACTGCCCTGGGCAGTCCAGTCCACCTGAGCCTGACCCCCACCTGACTACAATCTCCCTTCAGGGAGGTCCCCCCTAAGTTTCCTCTTCTCCAGGCTCAACACCCCCACCTCCCTCAGCCTCAACTCATCAGCCTTTCCCTCCCCAGCCTCATTGCTCCTCCAGACCGGCTCCAGTCCCTCCATCTCTTTCTTCAAGTGAGGGGGCTCAGAACTGCATCCAGTACTTGAGAGGAGGCCTCCCCACTGCCCAGTCCAGGAGGAAAAACCTCACTGTTTTTCTTCTGCTTGCTTGCTTACCCTGCCCTTCCTCTCTCCCTTGTCAGCAATTCCAACACATTTCACTGTCTGCAGTCTTCTTGAAAACTACTGAAAATCCTTGGGGACGCTGAACATAGTGGGGGTTGTGCAGAGACTGAAGTCTGAAGGCATCTGAGCCTCAGACAAATTTCTTACTCCTTTCAGCAGCTGTAGTAAACCCGTTAAGTTCAGCAAAAGTTTTGCTTGAGTAAGTGCTGAATAATGACTACGGAATGAGGCCATGTAATGTGTGACTGGAATCCATGCCAAGTCTAACTGGCTCTGCACATGCCCGAGCTGACAAAACCATCGGGGCAGTATTCCTCATCACTTGAGGGGGATTTTTCACAGCATCGGCCACTCTGCTTTCCATCCAGTGCTTCACCTGCTCATGAAAGATTCATCACCTGCAGCTAATCCCTCTGTCGTCAATGATCAGCTTCCTCATACTTGCCTGGACTGGAGATGTGGGTGCATCTCTGGGTAACCTCTACATCATTGTGGCAGTATTTTATAGACAGTAATAAACTCAAATCACAGTCAGGCACAGAGCGTTAGGGGTTGGAAGGGAACTCAAAAAATCATCCAGTCCACTCCCCCTGCACTGCAGGAGCCCCAAGATCCAGTCACACAAGAACAGCCCAGAAGGGTTTGAAACGTCTCCAGAGAAGGAGAATCCACAACCCCCCTGGGCAGCCCCTGCCAGGGCTCTGGCACCCTCACAGTCCAAAATGCTCTGCCTTCAACATCCAGCTTTAATGTAGCTGACAAAGGCCCACAAGTTTCCAAGATGCTACTAGAAGTTGTGTTCGAGCTGCAGGTGTTACTAGGCACGATTCTCTATTGCCTTCCCTTTTATACAGTCAGCCAGACCAATACTGACTGAGTGCAAAGCTCTGCCAAGAAACATAACCTCTGAGATACACACAGGTGACTCTTAGAGAAAGGAACCATGCTATCAAGTGTCTTTTAGCAGCTGAAAGACTCATTGCACGGAGCAGAGAGAGAGGAGGGCTCCACACCAAATAAAACCTCAGGCCACCAGCAGCCTCCAGTACTTGTATTTTAGGCAGCTACCTCACAAAAGAACAAGCAGTTCCAGCCTTCATTCATGAGTAAGAGCAACCTCTCCAATACTGCAGTGCACTCTTCCCAGCTGCACAAACAGACAGCTCTGTGGCTCCTCAGGGCTCTGCTGAACGACAGCTGAGTGGGCAGCAGTAAAATCACAACAGCCCCCTCTATTTTTCATCTCTTAGCGTTTGGGAAAGCCCCGAAGAGATGCAGAAAGAGAGGAGAGGACAGACTATCCTGTCTGTGAGAGGAGGGAGGGAAGAAATGATGCACAAGGGTTGCTCTTTCCTGGCAAGCAAGAGGAAACAGAGCAGCTCCAGCACAGCACTGAAGGATGCAAATGGGAGAGCCATCACCAGAGTCAAGGCTTCAGATCTACCCAGTGATGAGGATTACAGTAAGAGCACAACCCCCTCTCCATTCTCAGATTGCTAAACAGCAAGTTAGCATTGTGGACAACTCCTCATGACTCTGAGAGTCATTTGGAGCCAGTCTGGCTGCATGTATTTCTCATGGGACTTCCAACTCACAGTCAGTGTTAGGGATGGGAAGGGACCTCAAATGATCATCCAGTCCAATCCCCCTGCCAGAGCAGGATCCCCTAGATCCAGTCACACAGGAACAGGCCAGGTGGGTTTGAATCATCTCCAGAGAAGGAGACTCCAGTCCTTTTCCAACATCCTGTGAGCAGACACTGTAATTCTGACCCCTGAGTAAGGCTGGATCATAGACCCTCGATATTAAGTGAGCAACACTGAGGTCCTGCTAGATATTTCCTTGTGGAGCTCTCCACCACCCCACCTTAAACATGCACAGAGCCTTCATTTCCATTGCTAGCAGCAGGGTGTTAGAACAGCCCCAGCACATCCTTCTGGCTTTTCCACTGGGTGACAATGCAGCAATTCCAGTCCCCCCCCTACTGCACGTATTATCCTAATAAAGGGGAACGCTTGTTCCCTGCTCTGCCTGACCCAGAAAAGACAGCAGACTGTTACAGACCTTAAAACACATCGTGCTTCTCAGTACGCAGCAGAGGGCTGAAGACTTGCTGCTGCAATCGTTGCTGTAGTTCGCTAACTGAATCTCTGCCTAGCCTTAACCGTCACGGAGAGTCGGAAGGGTTCATCTGGGAACCACTGCCATAGCTGCCCTGCTTTCAGCTCTGAAGGTCCCTGCGTTTCAGCTGAAGCAGCAGACAGCTAATGAATAGCACCACAACATCTGCACTGCGTTTGGCTTCGAAAAGTCAAGCAACAACCGTGACAGAGGGAAGGCTAAAGCAGCAGGGAGTCTACACTGGACCAGCAACTCCACCACCTACCTTGGGGTGGGAGTTACGAGCAAAATGAATCTCTCTGCAGCTTCTTTACCCCACGGTAGGACAGCTGTGCCTCTTGGCTGAGAAGTATTACACCAGGTTTCAGCCCGACGTGATTGATCACTGCAAGCACTAAGCCTGTAGGTAAAATAGAGCAACCAGAGGAAACAGCAATGGAGCTTCAATCCCTTTTATTTGTGTTTTCAATATGAATTGACTCCTCGAGAGAGGCACCACGAGTACCAGGCAGGCAGGAGCTAAGTGGGCTGCACGTCTCCAGGAAGAGCAGGAGCACTCCAAGGACAAGAGTGGAGTAGCCTTCATGTCATTGGTACCCTGGAGGTCTCCCAGGTGGTCTCAGAGGTGCCAGCAGGCTTCCTACAGGAGAGCCCGTTTCATACTAGGCTTTGTTTTGTTTCTACATCCCAACTGCAGCTGGAAGAGCTGGGATTTAAACAAATGGAACAGCTAAGCCTCCAAACTCTTCTGATGGGTTTCTCAAGGCACCAGCACTACTGTTCTGCCCCATTTATAGATCATTCACCAGAGTAAAGGAGAAGAGGGCTGTATCCACCACAGTTTCCCCTGCTAGTTTCCAAATATTAGAGCAACTGCTGGCTAGACTGAAATGGAGAGCAGGAATTTCACATCTAACAGAGACAGCTACAGCAGAGTGTTGAGGGATGCCATTCTCCCCCTGTACTCAGCACTGGTGAAGCTTCCCCTTGAGTCCTGGGGGCAGTTCTGGGCCCCTCACTTCAAGAAAGAGATTGAGGAACTGGAGAGGGTCCAGAGGAGAAACGAGGCTGGGGAAGGGACTGGAGGGAGAGGCTGATGGAGCTGGAGTTGTTTAGCCTGGAGAAGAGGTAGCTCAAGGCAGACCTTCTCCCTCTCTCCAGCTCCATGAAGGGAGGTTGTAGTCAGGTGGGGGTCAGGCTCTTCTCCCAGGCACCCAGCACCAGGACAAGAGGGCAGGGCCTGTAGCTGCCAGGGGAGGGTCAGGTTGGCTGTTAGGAAGCCCTTCCTCAGGGAAAGGGTGCTCAGAGCCTGGACTGGACTGCCCAGGGCAGTGGGGGAGTCCCTGTGTCTGGAGCTGTTGAAGGACAGCCTGGCTGTGGCCCTGAGTGCCCTGTTCTGGCTGCTGGGGTGATGGTAGGTGCTGGGCTGGCAGAGCACAGAGGGCTTTGCCAGCCTCACTAATGCTGTGATTGTGTGAAAACTCACGGTGTGAGTCCTTTCTAGAAGAAACCACCGTTTGTTAATCACTCCCCATAGCATCTGTGCAGAATTAACTGAAATTTCATTGAAAAAGCAGGAGATAGCTCTCCAAGTTCCATTCCCCTGGCTCAAATGATGGATGGGAAATGGAGCAGTAAAATAAAAATAGGCACCTTTCCAGGTAAACGTTGTTGTTGTTTAAAAAAAAAGCCTAAAGAAAGCCCAGGTGAAATACTGTCACAGGGATAAAACCATTTCTCTCAGTGTCACAAGAATGGCTTTGGGTTCGCTGGTCTAATTAGGTAATAAATAAATCACGGGTGTAGTGACTCCAGGAGCTATCACCTCACTTACAAAGCAGCCACTGCACGGCCAGCGAGCCAGCGTTACCACTTACTGTCACCTCATTTTAAGAATGAAACAGCTCAATTTAAGGAAGATTTTTAAAGGCAAGAAAAGAAAACAGAGATCAATAGGTAGTGAGATGATTGTCAGGACTCTACACAACAGCAAACAAGAATGAAAACCATGGTGGGCTCTGAATTATCAGCGACTCCTCCAGCTCTGCCTGATAATCGCTGCTCATGCAGTGCACGCTGTAAGGCACCTCCTGGCACTCCACGCTCCCCCCTCCCCAAGTCTGTACTCTTGTTCTATCAGTAAGTGAGGTAGAACTGTCAGTGCATTAGGTTTTGGCATGAGTAAGCTCAGGGCTCTGAGGGAAATGATAACGGGAGCTCAATAAGCAAATCTACTGTATTTTTTCAATAGCAGCTGAGGGAAAAGGGGAAAGGACAGTACTCAACTTCTAGAACTTCTACTGAAACCATAGCTGAGACCTCAATGCAGCATCTGCTCATGGTTACCTTGAGGAAACATCCAGTCTGTGCAAATACCTTCGAGCTCTAACATTCACCTGAATTTAATTCAGGTTTAAACAGGCTGGAAGCACAGCCTAGCCTAACACACCAACCATCCGAGGGCATTTCAGGTGGCCCATCAAAACACAGGCAACAACTAAATGAGTCATCTGAGTAACAGTTCTCTGCTCTTGAGGTTTCCATTGACATCACCTCAAAAACCACTTCTTCCAAGGAAAACCTCGCCGGCAGGTTCAGGGAGGCTGCCCCAACTGACAGTAAGAAATAACTGTGACTTAGCAGCCTGCGGGGCCGGATCCTGCTCCCATCTGAATCAGAGGTAAAACCCGATTGTCTCTGGCAGGAGGCTGTGAATCGCAGTCAACCCCTGCCACACAGCTCTGCGTGCAGATCGATCCCTCCAGCCTTTGCTCATCTCGCAGAGGTGTGGGGATGCGGATCCATCTTGCCGCTCGTCAAAGCGCTATCCTAAATTCCCAGCAGACGCTCCAGCCCTGCGCTGAGTGGCAGTGGGGGAATCCCTGCCCACTCGTCTTTCCCTGACTCCAGAGACCAGTGAGAAAAAGCGTGAGAGAGACTTGGTATTCACACTGTGACACTGCGCATGTAGAACAGGTTAATCCTCTGTCTGCATCGACCGGTGTCATTTCAGGTGGTTAATTATTTGCTCTTATTGATAGCAAACACCCTAATCAAAGATGATAACCACCTCAAGGATCAGCAGCCTCAGCAAGCAATCATCTACATTTTCCCCTTGTTAACAGAAGTTCCATTGCTAAGGTATTTGCCAGGGGTTTCAAAGGCACGAGGCAAGGAGTTCGGATGCAATCACACAGGCTGTGTGCAATTCTCCTGGAAGAAAATGTTTGCAGAAGTTCCCGTTCAGTTCCCTTAGTTGAATTCACAGGTCACATAGCATTGCACCTTCCAAACTCCTGCCTGCAACAGCGGTGTTGGTGGAGCTGCAATACGAGGCGTCGCTTCAAAAGCCAACCAAGCATTTTACTAGGGAACTTAATTAAAGGATGGAGAGTAGTTTGGCTGCTTCTGAACACGTCAACACGAGGCATGACAGAAACACGTCCCCCCCTCTGTATGGAATACTGGCAATTCCCCTCACAGAGGGGGCAAATACCCATCCCAGTGCTGTCCTGGAGACCAGGGAAGGGACAAGAGACCAACAGGTCCTCTCCACCAGCTTCAGGTCATTTAGAAGAAGTTGTATTTCTAAAGAAAAGCCTCTTGAAGCCATCACGTTTCCCCCCCCCACCCCCGTGCACACCCGCCTGTCTCCCGCTCCGAGCTGCCTCCCGGCTGCCGGAGCCGCCCGCATGCGGGGCNTGAAGAAGCATCCCGAGTAGGGTTAAATAAAAAGGGAGGGGGGGGAGGAGGAAGCAAATGTTTCTACTACTAGTAAAACCAGAGGAAAGGCAAGGGAACCCCCAAGCCCCCCAATTCTCCCCACACACAGACATCGTGGTCATCAACTTAGTGAAGTTGGCCCTGCCAGAGCGCGGTGCCCCCCCCTACCCCGAACCCCTTTACAAGGGGGATACCCCAGCCGGCTCTCCTTCACCGCGACCCTCTTCAGGAGTAGCAGGGTCACA
>VZRI01008522.1:20123-33319 GCA_013397515.1 Upupa epops | reverse complement strand
CTGGGGGTTGGGGAGCTGTTGGACTTGGTGATCATGCAAGTCCTTTCCACCTGTCATAATTCTATGGGGAGAAAGCCAACTGGATAAACCCCAGATCTCAGAGCTCAACCCACTCTGAGCAGAAGGTTGGTCTAGAAACATCCTGAGGTCTCTTCCAGCCTCCATTATCCCATGACCTGTATGATCACAAGACTCCAAAGCTGCTGTGTTACAGATGAAAGGGGCTGTTTAAGAAACATCTGCTGTATCGCTTCCTCAGATGGTTCCCAAACTGTATCCCTCATGTTTCCTAACACTTGAGCTGATACTTCTCATGGCTGAAACACTTTCATTTGGCTGCTGCAACAAGACTTGCTCTTCAGTCTTGAAGTGGGCGAGTCAGCTATGTTGCAGATTAGTAGCCTCAGCTGTGTCCAGCTGACTCCATTGCAGATACTGACAAACTGTCCCTCAGGCTTGGAACAAGCTCTGCTTTTGGAAGCTACAACTGGCATTACCACAGCGCTCACAGAATCCCAGGCTGCAAAGGACTTCAAGGAGTTTATTTGTAGCCACCCTGAACTACGGTTACTACCTCTAGTACTGAGGGCAGCTCTGGGGTCCTCACTTCAAGAAAGAGATGGAGGGGTTGGAGCAGGTCCAGAGGAGCAACGAGGCTGAGGAAGGGTCTGGAGGGAGAGGCTGATGAGGAGAGACAGAGGGAGCTGGGGGTGTTTAGCCTCCCACCTGGGAAGATCTCTCTCTCTATAACTCCCTGCAGGGAAGCTGAAGTCAGGTGGGAGTCGGGTTGGAAGGCTGCTCTAAGATCTCCCTGGAGACTCCTCTTCTCCAGGCTGAACAGCCCCAGCTCTCTCAGCCTGTCCCCATAGGAGAGGTGCTCCAGCCCTCCAGCCATCCTTGTGATGTTCTTTATAGCTGATCTTCTCCCTCTCTCAGGTATTATGACAAAACCAACAGCATCTTCATCCCCCAGTATTTTTATAGGCTGTTTGGAGAAAATGTACTTTTCTCACCTTCTTCACAGACTGAGATAGGTGGAGGGGGAAAAAGCAAGGGAGAGCCTTATAGATCTTGTATTCTTTGTGGGTTTCAGTGCTCTGCTGCTGACTCTCTTTATCTGAAAAGGAACACAGGCTACAGCGCTTACATCCTGTCCACAAGACTTTATTTAAAGCTCGGATGATAAGAGAGTAGGAGAATTCATTTTATCAAATGAAACCCATTCAAGGCATCGGGTGCTGGCACTCCTTCTCACTAGCCAAACAAGCCCAGGAACAGTCCTTCTGGGTAGAAGGGGAGACTTAATTTCAGAGAGTATTTGCTGGCTGCACAGCACACAGTTTTATTTATCGAGTATTTTAAGACCACAGGCAAATACAACAGCTGTTGTGCTGGAAGGCAGAGCTCAGAGCATCAGCATTTCACTTCCTTTCCTTAATTTCAAGTTCTGGTTTACTCTTTCCAGCAGAAGAATTCCTGTTTACAACACAACAAATGGCTTCTTCTCACTCAGAGCTTCTTATGAGGGCCCCTCAGTTCCAGAAGGACACAGAGCTGCTGGAAGGTGTCCAGCATAGAGCAACGGAGATGATGAAGGAAGGAGAGCAGCTCCCTGCTGAGGAAAGGCTGAGGGAGCTGGGGCTCTGGAGCTGGGAGAAGAGGAGGCTGAGGGGGGACCTCATTCCTGTCTCTCAATCTGTGAGGGGTGGGTGTCAGGAGGATGGAGCCAGGCTCTGCTCAAGGGCATCTGGGGACAGGACAAGGAGCACTGGGTGCCAGTTGGAACAGAGGAGGTTCCCTCTCAATCTCAGCAGGACCTTCTTCCCAGGGAGGGTCCCGGAGCCCTGGAAGGGGCTGCCCAGGGGGGTTGTGGAGTCTCCTTCTCTGGACACATTCCCCATGTTAGGTTGGCTGTTAGGAAGCCCTTCCTCAGGGAAAGGGTGCTCAGAGCCTGGACTGGGCTGGGGTGGTGTTAGGTGCTGGGCTGGGCTGGAGGAAGCTTTTCTAGCCTCAATAAATCTGTGATTCCATGACTTCCCCAACTGCAGTGCCTAACCAATGGATCACAGTGTCTTTGCTAAATTAACAGCATCCTGTGCTACCCAACATCCTGCAGTAGAAGTGGGTGCTGCAGAGTTTGAAAACTCAGAGAGGAAAATACACCAAAGGACGACTGAAATAGAGTCTGTGACAAGGAACATATGTGCAAAGGATCTTTTCCATGAGAACATCGACAGACCAGTGCTCAACACTGGGAAGTTTGTTATGCAACAGCTTTTATCCTCTAAACCAACCTCTTCTCAATACTGTTGTGACAGTTACTTCTTTTAATGACAATTAACCTTGAGAAAGCAGAAGTCTCCTTCACTCAAGTGTTCACTCCTGACAGTGGTAGCAGCCAAGCTGGAAGGATTCCAAACCCACAAGTCCTAGAACCAAGAAGAATCTCACCTATTGCCAAGAAAATGCCAGTTATTAAGAGCCAAACAAACTCATCTCACTGCAATCAACACAAGCTCTGCCCCTGAATCCCACAGCTACAGTCAGGGTTGAGCCTTCAGCATTCCTTCATGGGGCAGCAGCAGCATGAATAGAGCTTGCTACTAGTATGGAGCATAGGATTATAGTATCATCCAACAGTTTGGGCTGGAAGAGCCCTTCAAGATCAAATCCAACCTTTTCCAGCTCTATCAGCACCACTAAACCCTGTCCCTCAATGCAACAGCTACCCTTCTCTTCAACACCTCCAGGGATGGGGACTCAAACTCCTCCCTGGGAGCTTTTCCAGCTCCTGACAGTCCTTTCAGCAAAGAAATCCCTCCTGAAACCCAACCCGAACCTCCCCTCTTGCAACTTCAGGCCATTTCCCCTCATCCTATTGCTGGCCACTGAGGAGAACAGATCAACCCTCACCTCTCTACAACCTCCTTGCAAGTAGTTGTAGAGAGCAATAAGGTCTCCCTTCAATCTCCTCCAGGCTGAACAGCCCCAGATCCATCAGCCATTCCTCATACAACATCTGTTCCAAATCCTTTCCTAGCTTGATGGCTGCCTCTGTTTCCCTGCAGCCCTTTCATTTCCCTCTTGTAGTGAGGGGTCCTGAGTGGACACAGTACAGAATCACAGACCTACAGAGTGACTGAGGCTGGCAGAGCCCTCTGAGCTCAGCCAGCCCAGCCCAGCACCAGACATCACCCCAGCAGCCACCCCAGGGCACTCAGGGCCACAGCCAGGCTGCCCTTCAACACCTCCAGACACAGGGACTCCCCCACTGCCCTGGGCAGTCCAGTCCAGGCTCTGAGCACCCTTTCCCTGAGGAAGGGCTTCCTGACAGCCAACCTGACCCTCTCCTCCTTCAATGCAGTAGTCTCACAGATATTTCCTGAGTACCTCTGCAGTTCTGCTTAACCCAGCGAATGCACAGGATCCGTTAGGTGGATCCTTCCACGTTTGCCAACCTCCATTCATTTTTAACCCGACGTTCCAGCCTGGCAGAGCCACGGAAACACTCTAATTGCAGGTCAGGGGGGTCTGTGTTTTGATTAAAGAGCCTTTCTTTCCCCCCTCCCCCTTCTTTCATTGTGATATGGATGATTCCATTTCGCTGGTAATTATCTGGATCACCTCAGAACACCCTGTGCTTGATGAGAACATGGCAGCAAAACAGGACTGGTTTGAATTGCTTTCCTACCTCTCTTTTTATGATGAGAGGTTGATAAAGCCTGTCAATTCACCACGTTCTTCCCCACCTTGAGGGCAATGCTAATGCTGCTTCTTGTTAGCTCCGGTACCTAGCACATTGTGTGTGTTTGGCTCTATTTCACAGTGGACTGTCAGAGGACCTTCATTATTGATAGGCAAGGGAGGTGGTTCTCCCTCTCTGCTCTGCACTCCACCTGCAGTACTGGATCCAGTTCTAGAGCCCCCAGCATAAAAAGAATAGAGAGCTACTGGAAGGGGTCCAGNAACAGGGTGCCCAAGGCAGCTGTGGCTGCCCCATCCCTGGCAGTGCTGAAAGCCAGGTTGGCTGGGGCCCTGAGTACCCTGCTCCAGTGAAGGTGTCCCTGCCTGTGCAGGGGGGTTGGAACTGGGTGATCATTAAGATCCCTTCCAACCCTGGCCATTCTAAGATTCTATGATTATGGGTGACCTCATCATCCCATGTAACACACTCCCTAGGCGCATGTAGTAAGTTCAGTTCTCAGTTGTTTGTGATCAGACACCTAAGTCCTCTTGAAGAAGGGAATATGATGCTACCAAGCCATCTAGCTGTCCAGTAGTGCCAACCAGCTGCTGGGATGGTGTTACGGAGTTCACCAAAGCCAAGGACTGAGTTGATCTCTTGTGCCAATCAACTCACTTTTGTTGCTTGAGTTGATGTAAATGTGAGCTCTGTAGCACAGAGCCTGCTTCTTATTACCGTTAGAAAAGGCTGGGGCACACAGGGCTCTGACTTGGATCCAACAGGAGAAAACAGTCCACTCCAATAATTGTTTTTCCAGACGGAGGGTTTGTCTCTGGATGCCGAAAACATCCAGGAGGAATAGTCAAGGATGTAATTGCTTTTGTCAGCTTTCAGCAATAAATCAAGGTGTTTAGAATGCAAACAGCAACTTACATCATCATCCTGCCTTCAATTAAAGACTCTGCGCTGCCTAATGCAGTGCCAGCGCTTTCGCTAGTGGAAGCAGAAAGAGCTTTGGGATTAATTTCTCTAGATAGAAGCTGGTCAAATAACTACCAACAACACTGTTTTGCCCTGAAACAGGGATGCAGAGTAGTTTGCTGAGGGAAACTACAGAAAGAGAGGGGAGAAAATACCTCCTTGCTCAAAGCTTTGTCCCTCCCTCTCTGTCATAACCTCAGAGGAGCAACAGCCCATGCAGCTCACCCTGCTCTGAGTGATCACTCCATCACATGAAGGACCATCAAAGCTTGAGCCATCACTTCAGAGTGAACAACTTTGTACCAGGAGTCTGTGGGAAAACATAGCATCTGCTGTCACCTGGGACAGAGGAGGTTACACCTCAAGAGAAGAAACTTCTTCCCAGCGAGGGTGCCAGAGCCCTGCCAGGGGCTGCCCAGGGGGGTTGTGGAGTCTCTTTCTCTGGAGACGCTTCCAACCCACCTGGCCTGCTCCTGTGTGACTGCATCTAGGGGCTCCTGCTGTGGCAGGGGGACTGGACTGGATGATCTTTGGACGTCCCTTGCAGTCCCTAATGCTCTGTGACTCTGTGATCCGTGACATCTCCTCACGGGGCACAGGGGAGCACGCAAACAGCCTGGTGGGTGCTGCCACCTCTTGCAAACAAAATCCCTGGCTGATTCTACAACCCAGAGGATTCAAAGACGAGCTTCCCAAAGCAGCAGTGAGCAAGGGATCACAGCCAAGACAGTTGGCAGGAGGAGACTTTAACTCAGTGGACAAGTGATGGCCACAGCCATGATGAAAACCAGGCTGCTTGTCTGGCCTCCAGTGTGGAGCCTGGCTGTGATTTCAGTTGGGCTTTCATTATCTATTTTGTTTTCTATTTCAGTCCTAGTTGCTCCCTTTGTTTTTCTGAGAGAGGAGTAGAGTTCAGCACTTGCTTTGGCATGAGGCTGCTTCTATATAATTTTTGTTGGCGTAATAAAATAGAATTAGAACATGTAAATAAAACTTAACTCCAGCACTGCCCCCGACAATACAACGGCCACCACACAGGCTACTCTGGCTACGCTGATAATTCATCATCCAAATCACACACCACATCTCCCGGAGACAGGCCCTTGCCACAGCATTCCTCCTGCCTTCTCGTGGCTGGAAAACAAACCCAATCTATTCAACAGCAGTACAAGACAAACAATGAAGCTCAGCGATGGCGGTACAGAGGGCACTGTGAAGAGGAGCTGATTAAAACCCTTCCCTCACAGACAGCAACAGATTTGGATGCTGAATTTTATTAAGAAAACATTGTTCTGCACGAGTGCCTGGGCTTGAGATGCAGCTGTTTTGCATCAGGGCAGAGCAGGGGATGTGCTCTGTCTTCACTTCAGTTAAGCATTTGACACAGTCTCCCACAGCATCCTCAGCCAGACTGAGGACGTCTGGTCTGGATGATTGGGTAGTGAGGTGGACGGTGAGCCGGCTGCAGGATGGAAGCCAGAGAGTAGTGGTCAGTGGGGCAGATCTACTTGGAGGCCTGGATCTAGAGGGGTCCTACAGGGACCAGTACTATTGAATCTATTCATCAAGGACCTAGGTGAGGGGTTAGAGTGCACTGTGAGCAGGTTTGTTGGTGACACCAAGCTGGGAGCAGGGGCTGACACCCCAGAGGGCTGGGCTGCCCTTCAGTGGGACCTGGACAGCTGGAGAATCAGGCAGAGAGGGACTGAAGGGGATCCTTTGCAGCCAGGAGGAGTCTGTGGTTATGAGACAGAGCGAGTGCTTTGGTGGTCTCCTTCGCCTGATGCTTCTCAGGCTGCTCTTCCCTTTGCAATAAATACTCCATCAGTTCTCCTTTCAGCTGAGTCTGCCTTCCCTGTGAAATTTATGTGGCTATGAAGTGAATAAATCAGATGGGAGCTGAGACGACAGAGCGAGTGCTGCTTTCCTTTCCTTTCCAGCTCCCACAGATCCATTCTAAGGCCACAGCTATTGTTTTGAGAACCGCAGACTGAAGATGACCAGCGGAGTTCACACAACAGCTCTGCAATACCTAGAGAACATCACTCAGAGCCAGCCTGCTGCACGAGTGTAAGGACATCAGTGCTTCTTCTCCTTTCATGGGAGTTACAGCAGAAAGGAACGGTTCTGGCTCCTGAACAACTCATTTCTGTTCAAGGTCTCACAGTGCAGGCCTTTCTCTCCTCTCTCCCTTCCCATCTCCTCCCAAACCCTTCCAAATGACTTCTCTTTCAAACGGATCATCCTTCCCTTTGGATTTGCTTTCATTTTCTTTCACAGAATCATGCCAACCTAGAATCCTTAGGGATCAAAAGGGACCTCAAAACATCATCATCCTGTCCAGTCCCCCTGCCACAGCAGGATCACCCAGACCAAGTGGCACAGGAACTGGGCTGGAACATCTCCAGAGAAGGAGACTCCACAACCCCCCTGGGCAGTCCCTTCCCCAGCCTCGTTGCTCTGCTGGACCCACTCCAATCTCCCTCTTGAAGTGAGGAGTCCAGCACTGTCCCCAGTAGTCAAGGGGAGTCTAGGGGGAGAATGACATCCCTAGTCCTGCTGCACAACCTCCTCCGTCCAGGTCAGGCTCTGTACAGGTTTCCCTTACAAGAGCATCTGACCTGAAATGACTGGTGATGGATCACAGCAGAACGAGCTTTCGTGGGCATGACCTCATAGCTCTGGGCTCCCTCTTGTAGAGGTGAAGTCAGAGCACAGTCTGGCACAGATGTCTATGTTTGAAGCAAAAATAACCCTAATAAGCCTCAAAATCCTAGTACTTAGGATGCAGAGTCATTCCATGCCTCAGCTACAAGTGGCTGCATCCACACTGAATGCATTCAGAAAACCCATGGCAGGCAGCCTGACTGGAAGAGAAAGAGCAGGAGCTGCAGCCCCCCGGGGGCTGCTCTCTGGCTGTGAATACAGCTTGCTGGAGACCCCAGGCCTCGCTAGGAACATGCTGCCAGATCTGTTTGTGCAGATGGCTCCTGTCTATCACTTGTTAGCCTGTTCCTGATGTTCAGCTTCACTCCTGCTGCAGAAACTTTGCATCCATATAGAAACAAGGACACACACACAGACACACACCCCTTGTTCACAGGAAGCAGCTCTGAGTCCTTGGGGAAAAAAGAGTGACTCTTAAAACAGCTTGGGGAACAGTGCACAGCAAAGGTGGCATGAAAGGCCAAGAGCATCCTGGCTTGGATCAGCTCTACTGTGGCCTGCAGGACTGGGGACATCATTCTCCCCGTAGACTCAGCACTGCTGAGGACACACATCAAGTTCTGGGGGCAGTTGTGGGCTCCTCACTTAAAGAAAGAGACTGAGGGGCTGGAGCAGCTGCAGTGGAGCAATGAGGCTGGGGAAGGGACTGGAAGGAAAGACTGATGAGGAGAGGCTGAGGGAGCTGGGCGTGTTCAGCCTAGAGGAGGAGACTCAGAGGGGACCTTCTCCCTCTCTCCAGCTCCCTGAAGGGAGGTTGCAGTCAGGTGGGGGTCAGGCTCTTCTCCCAGGCAGGCACCCAGTGCCAGGATGAGAGGGCAGGGCCTGAAGCTGCCAGGGGAGGGTTAGGTTGGCTGTCAGGAAGCCCTTCCTCATGGAAAGGTTGCTCAGAGCCTGGACTGGACTGCCCAGGGCAGTGGGGGAGTCACTGTGACTGGAGGTGTTGGAGGACAGCCTGGCTGTGGCTCTTATTGGCCTGATTTGGCCACTGGGGTGATGTCAGGTGCTGGGCTGGGCTGGCTGAGCTCAGAGGGCTTTGCCAGCCTCAGTCATTCACTCTGCGATCTCTACCTGGTCATAAAGTCAGTGACGTGATGTTGCAATCCAGTAGAGGGCAAACTTAGCCTATAGAATTCTCCAAGTGCTCCTGAGACAGCGGATGGCAGATGTTCAGATGTGTTTATCTTTCATTTGATAACCTACAAAGACATCTACCAACCTACAGCCCCAGAACGTGGAGGTTTAGATGGCATCAATCATAACTCTCGCTCGGTGGCTCTTGAGCCAAACCCACGGTTATTACAAACTCAACAAACTGAGGAGGAACAGGGACAGCTGTTGAGAGTTTCCCACTCAGGTCCTGTTCTATCTCATTAATTCCAGCAGGTGACTCATCAGTAATTAATCTCACACCTATCTCCTGGAGGTGTCCTCAGACAGAGCAGACAAACACAGAGTGAGCCTGCCTCCTCTTCATAACCTGTGTCACCACAGGTGTGAGGAGGAAGGGGAAGATGTAGTAGAGCATCTCCCTTCTGAGGAAAGGCTGAGGGAGCTGGGTCTCTTGAGCTTGGAGAAGAGGAGGCTGAGGGGGGACCTCATTCCTGTCTCTCAATCTGTGAGGGGTGGGGGTCAGGAGGATGGAGCCAGGCTCTGCTCAAGGTCATCTGGGGATAGGACAAGGAGCACTGGGTGCCAGCTGGAACAGAGGAGGTTCCCTCTCAGTCTCAGCAGGACCTTCTTCCCAGGGAGGGTCCCAGAGCCCTGGACCAGGCTGCCCAGGGGGGTTGTGGAGTCTCCTTCTCTGCAGACATTCCAGCCCCGCCTGGCTGTGTTCTGCTAATGATCTGTGTGTCTGTGTGTGATTGCAGCTTCTCCTTTAGGAGCCAACAGGCACAGCCCTATCATTGTCACGGTGACTTTTCAGAGGTGACTTTGCTGACACTAAGGGACTGGGGCTGTTTCACCGTGAAAGATCTTCCGGTTTTCATACATTTATTGCATTGATGTGCTTCAGAGCCACTGCTGACAGCATGATGCTCTCCTCTTGGAAAGCTCGAGATGAGCAAGACAGTGAACTGTGACTTGCTGAGGAGTCAGTGCCAGAGCTGCATGTTTAAGCAGAGCACTAAATCAATATTTACCATCGTTTTGAAAGATGTCTGCACACAGCCTGGGAACCAAGGCAACACTCGATGCATAACCAGCACAGAAACACAGGGCTTGGAAACTTTCTGGGTAATAAACATCTTGTAGGGTGCTGGAGAGTGAAGGTGGCTGAATGCACAGTAGCAGCACCCAGACCTATGATTCACAGAATCCCTGGATGTTAGGGATTGGAAGGGANCCAGATGCCCTTGAGCAGAGCCTGGCTCCATCCTCCTGACACCCACCCCTCAAAGATTGAGAGACAGGAATGAGGTCCCCCCTCAGCCTCCTCCTCTCCCAGCTCAAGAGCCCCAGCTCCCTCAGCCTCTCCTCAGCAGGGAGCTGCTCTCCTTCCTTCATCCTCTTCGTTGCTCTACGCTGGACACCCTCCAGCAGCTCTGTGTCCTTCTGGCACTGAGGGGCCCAGAACTGGACACAGTACTGCAGATGGGGTCTCACTAGAGCAGAGTAGAGGGGGAGAAGAACCTCTCTGGATCTGCTAACCACCCCCTTCTGATGCCCCCAGGATGCTGTTGGCCCTCTTGGCCACCAGAGCCCATTGCTGGCTCAGAGTCACCCTGCTGGCTACCAGGTCCCTCCCCTGCTCTCCACCAGGTTAGTGCCCACCCTCTCCTGGTCCCTGGGGTTGTTCTTGCCCAGACGCCAGACTCTCCCCTGCCCCTTGCTGTCCCTCACTCCATTTCTCCCTGCCCAGCTCTGACTCCCCATCCCGTTAACGGAGTTCAGTGCGTTACCGCATGAAATGCAGCCCCCCGTCAGTGTTTTAGGGATCTGCTGTGCACAGCAGACAGTAATGGCTCTATGGAAGCTCTCTGGGCCTTTTAGGAGAACTCTCAACAGGAGAGTCTTTTATTCTTTCTGACAAGTTGATCCTTTAAACTACTCTCGTGAAGGGAAGAATGGAACGAAGCAAAAAGGAGTTTAGCTGTAGCTCAGCGTGTCCGGATCAGCGCTAATTAAGAGCAACTATGAAAGAGAGACTTCTAGGGATTTCAAGTTTAAATGTAATTATTTCTAATGTAATTAATAAAACCTGATCTGATAGCTGGATGTTGGGTCCTCAGACTGAGGGATGCTCAGAGCTCTCTGGAAAGCACTCAACCTCCACTTAGAGCAAACTCCACCAGCCACAGCAGGGCTCATGGCAGGGGGTTGGAAAGGGATGCTCTTGAAGGTCCCTTCCAACCTGAACCCTTCTGTGGATTTCAGTAGTCCATGTGGCTGAGGAGGCTTACAGCTGCACTCTGAACTAGACCAGAACCCCCCCAGCCCCCAGGGCTTATAGGCATCGCTCTTTTCAAGGTCAGCTAGAGTACACTGCAGGAACAGAGGTGGGTAGTACTATCATTTTCCCTCGTCCTATCATTAGTGACTTGGGAGTAGAGACCAGCAGCAGCCTCACTGCAACCTCCTTTGAGACAGCTGTAGAGAGCAATAAGGTCTCCTCTCAGCCTCCTCTTCTCTAGACTGAACAACCCCAGTTCTCTCAGCTCCTCCTCACAGGCCCTGTTCTCCAGCCCTCTCCCCAGCTTTGTTGTCCTTCTCTGGCCCTGCTCCACCCTCTCAATGTCTTTCTGATCCTGTGGCACCCCACACTGGACTGGACCCAGTCCTCAAAGTGCAGTCTCATGCATGAACCTTCAGGACCATCAGGTCCAACCCTCACCTCAGCATCTCCCCAAAACACGCTCCTGGATGCTGCCACCATCCTAGGTAGCACAGCAGAACCGCTCAATCAGCGGTCCAGAGCTGCTGTAGAAGATCCAGACCTGAGAGTAAGAGACTGCTGCTATCCGGGGGAGCAGCAGGGGTGCGTCCATCCCTGCTCCTTCCGATCTGCCTCCTGGCTTGAAGTCAGACTGGGGACTTCGGGAAGCCAGTGTGGCCAAACTCAAGATTCCTTCAAGTCTAGGCTTGCAGTTCCGGTCACAACCCATCCAACATTCCAAACCATAAAGCTGATGACAGCAGGGATGATCACTGCGTTATAATACTCAGGATTAGTTTTATCTGACAATGACAGCTCTGGTTTAGACAGAGGGGGGCCTTTTCAGAAGCAAAACTGGTGTGACCTGGCTCTTGCCACAGGCAAACTCTCTTCAGTTAACTACTAGTCCCTGACTTGCAAATACATCGCCTCACATTATCATCCTTCCACTGCACCAGGACTCAGCAGGAGTTAAAAAGCTCAGAGGACTTCTAGGCCTTGAGAGACGTGCTGTTGCCCTGGAGATAACTACAACAAGTGAACGCTTTCCAAAGCTGTACTTCTTTCCCTGCTCATCGAAGAGAAGGGCAGCAGAAAGGGCTGAGTGGGTGGAAGATGGAAAAGTGTCTTTGCACCTAAACATCTGATGTTCTTCATCCCAGCTTTTAATCACAGAGTGTTTGGGAGGGGAATGGGCCTCCAAAGATCACCCAGTCCAGTCCCCCTGCCACAGCAGGATCCCCTAGATCCAGTCACACAGAAACAGCCCAGGTGGGTTTGAAACGTCTCCAGAGAAGGAGCCTCCACACCCTCCAGTCCCAGGCAGTCCAGTCCAGGCTCTGAGCACTCTTTCCCTGAGGAAGGGCTTCCTAACAGCCAACCTGACCCTCCCCTGGCAGCTTCAGGCTTGACTCTCTCCTGGCACTAGTTCCTTGTGAGAAGAGCTCAACCCTCACCTGACTGCAACTTTCCTGCAGGGAGCTGTAGAGATGAAGAAGGGNGGGGGAGAATGACATCCCTGGTTCTGCTGGCTCACTAATGCTGATCCCAGCCAGGATGCCACTGGCCTTTGGTGCCATCTGGGCACTCTGCTGGCTCCTGTTCAGCCGGGTGTCACCCAAGTCCTCCCAGGTCCCTCTCTACCAGGCTGCTCTCCAGTCCATAGCCCTGCAGGAAGTTCTTGTGGCCAAAGTGCAGGACCCTGCATTCCATCCTGCTGAATCTCATGCTATTGGCCCATGGACCCAGCCTGGCTGCCCCCACCTGCCTTTTCCGTGCCCACGGATCGAGCGATAGCTCTGATCTAAACAGAGACACGAAGCAAGAAGTGAAATTAAACCCGGTCCCTCACAGATGGCTCTGCCGCTATAAAAACCACCTGCTCTCACATTACCATTTGTTTAGCCATAAATCGAGAACAACATCATAAACCAACACCCACTGAAGAGAAACAAACTCTTCCGAGAGGGTTTTCGCTTCCCAGGAGATAGCGGAAGAGTGGGGAAAAGCTCTCGTCCCTCGGAGCCTTTCACAGCGGGAGCGCAAGGGCAGCGCGAACAGGGGAGGTATTGTGGCTGCAGTTAAATGGCAGCATTGACTCTGCAGAGACGGGGATGGGCTTGGTCACTGCACAGAGCAGCCTGGAGCAGGGGCAGAGGAGAGACAGAGTACCTGCTTCTCGAATCTAACCGAGAACTGCCAGGCAGGTTGTAGATCAATAAAGCTGTCAAGCTCAAGGTTTGTGTGAAAACTAAGTCAGCAACTGGTCCTGGGAGGGGGGAAGAAAGCAGTCATTATCAATGAAAGAGCAGGATAACACAGAGGAGTTTCAGCACACTGAGCAGGAAAGTGATCTCACGGCATCACAGAGCGTTAGGAATGGGAAGGGACCTCGGAAGATCACCCAGTCCAACCCCCCTGCCACAGCAG
>VZRI01008520.1:1214-19393 GCA_013397515.1 Upupa epops | reverse complement strand
CATAATATAACATCTCACATTGTTGATACACAGTTACTATGAATGGGTCTGATACTAGTGTAGTGAGTTTTGTAGTGGAGGAATTTTTCACTTCATTCCAGTGTAAACAGCAGCTTTTTTTTTTCAGGGAGACTTGGAAAATAGGTTGAATAAGACAACATGAATTGCTTTTTCTTAACATCTTGAAGCAGTTGAAGGAGAGAGTTGAATGAGCTGTCTGTTAAACTCTGGAAAGTCTGAACAAGATCACCCGAGTTAAATTAATAGTTTTCAGTTTGATTGCAGGTGGTGTATAGCTCATTTCAGACAACCAGTAGTGTGCTGCTCCTTAGAGTTAGCAGCTTCATTTAAATCTCCTTTCTGAGTCAGCGTGGGTGAAATAAAAATTTACTAGTGCAGGTAGTGTGAATCCTGCTTGGAGTATACAATGGAGGCCTCACTTGGTCTGCAGTTTCTATTAATGAACCGTACAGTCTGGGCATTTATATTAGATTTCAGTTTCTGTGAAGCAGAAAAGTTAGGGGAAAGATTCAAGAAAGAAACAGTACAACCATCAAAATCTTCCTGTGTCATACCCTGCTGCCAGAAATTCCTGAAATCCTAAATTAACAATTTGAAGTGGAATAAGAAATCAATGTATTTGAAGTTTTTGAGTAGCTTGAGACAGTTCTGCTTATAAAGCTGGAACTTAAATACAAGATAGAATCTTCAGTGTTGATTAACACTATTTACTAGTCCAGTAAATAAATACAATTTCTCACACAGTAGCATGTGTGAGATTTAATTACATGCAGAAACTACACAAAGAAAATGAAATTGGTTAAATGTGTGGGTTGTAGCTGATTCGTAGTAGCTTTTTAATTTTTTCTAAATGAAGCCAAATCTTACATGTAGTTTTGAAAACAAATGTCAAACTCCTACTATTTCTACACATGTTAGAAATCTGTGTAACAGTATCCTTGGAAATCGTAAGATGGATTCATTTATGGTGAGTGTCCTGCATTGAAGTGAGGTCTGAGCAGTGTGCAGGAGGTGCAAAAGATGGGGATGGAAACAGGTAAAAAGTAACATTATCCAGTGTGATTTGAAGATAGATGGCAATGCTAAATCCAGTGGTCATTTTGCTATATTATGTGGCTTTCCTATCAGGTTGTACTTCAAGAAAATATCTATAATAGATTTTCTAATCTTACTCATCTTGCATACTACTAGCCTTTGGCTGTGCAGCTGTACACTGACTCTAAAACAAGTAATTTGTGGGTGATTCCTGTATCACCACCAACCACACGTTGATATCAGTGTAAGAATCCCTTTGAGTTTTTGATGGAGTGGGCCAGGAGCCCTTTGTAGATTTAAATGTGGCATTTCAGGTCAGTTCTGGCTGAACTTATGAAATGGTGCCCAGTTATCTTCCTTGAAGATTTTTATATGCAATAGTATATATCATAAAACCATCTGAAAGAATTGATGCTTAAGAAGTCTCTTATTTACATCAAAACAAATTGGGGTTTTTCCCAGGTCGTGGTGACTAGATATTCGTGAGAGCTTCAGTAGTCCTCTGTTCCCCTGCTGTGTCTGTTGTGGTAAAGCATGAGGAACAGTTCCATCTTCATTTCTGATGTGGTACTGTCAAGGTTATATGGTGGTGCATGATCCTTACCTTGACATATTTAAAGTTCATAGCTGTAGCACAGGACCACTTGCAAATTTTTCAGTGTTCAACTCAGTGTAAAACAGTAAACAGTGTATGGTTCCTTGACCTTCAGCAAGGGTGAAAATGCAGGATATTTGAGTTCAGTATGGCAGTTTGATACAAAGGATAAAAGATTTTTAAGATGTAAATAGACCTCAACCACACAAACCAAATGCTTTTGGATATCTCTTAGGATGATCTGTTGAATGAAATAGTAACATATGATAGATGATAGAAGTAGAGGTTAATGACACCCTCGTTTTTTTTATTACAATGAAAACACATGATAAAAGTACCAACTTGTATTCCCTACCAAGTTATAAAAGTTAATTTTTCTTCCCCCCCTCTATTTTCTTATGATCTATTTTGAAAAGCACAATAAAAGCTAAGTTTAAAAAGCAGACTGTTAACATATGATGAGCTGTTACAATGAAGAGGAGATAATGTCAGCATCTGCTGATGCAACTTTCCAGCTTGGTTCAGGTTGCAAAAGTATGGCATTTAGATTAAAAAACACCACTGTAGCCAGCTGCTGTGGAGCCGCTGATCAGTATGATTTCACTAGACAGACAATCTCTACCAGAGTGACTGTAGAGCACACAGTACTGATGTTACAGCTTTGAAAATCATAAGCAAAATCTATACATTTAATTTGTGTGTTTTCTGCAAACAAGGGGTTTGGAATTTTGATTTTCTGTTTCAGTCCATTAGCATTTTAGCTAAATAAATAGGATTAAAATGTCATCATTAAAATGTCCCCATGCTGTCTTTTTGGGATATATTTGGAAGTGTTTTCCATTGCAAGGGCAGCTTTACCTTATAACATGATTATGGCAATCTAACTGAGTAGACCTGTACTTCAGAAAAAGAGTGCTTTAACACTCATTATAAGAAAGCTTTTCACTGGTGCATTTACAAGTGAATATTAGTAACTCTGCCATATAAAGCATTTTTGCATGTATCTTTTACTTTATTTCTTTCTCAACTTCTGCCCACCAAAAATGAAGAAGCAAAATCACTCCTGCTGAATAATCTTAGACTGCAGTAGCTGTGTCTCCTATGGGTAGCTGTTTTGTAATAGATACTGCCCTTTCAATTCATAGACTATTGTATTTAGGAATAACTTTTCTATGTAGGCAAGACCCAGGGAAGATAGAAGCAACTACTCATTTTACCCATGCAGAGCAATTTTAAGATTGAAATGTAATCATTCAGAACTAACTTTTTAATGAATGNGGGAAAGTAAGTTCCCAATACTTTCCCAATACAAAGTAGGTTGGGATAGGTAAGGTATACCAAATTATTTTGTAGATAAATTGAGAATTTTTTTCTAAAGCTTATGAGTAGTTTTCAGGAACTCTAGTTTGTATCTGTAGAAAAAGATGTAGAAACTTGCTTTGGGTTGCTTAAAAATAGGTATCTAAAATCAGTACATATACTACTAAATACAAACAGTTACATACTTGGTCTGTTTTGAATTTCTTCTAGGCTCTTGAAAAGCAACTGTTATATAATTTTAACAAAAGAAGAATTTTGAAGGATTCAGAGTAGTGGTGAGATAAGCACCTCTTAGAATGTTTATCAGTTCGATATACAGGATTTAAAAAACAAATTCCACTGACATAGCTAGAGTTTGTTTGTGCAAGAAATTTTACTTACGTATTTAAGAGAACTTAGCTGACATAGTATTAACTTAGGCTTTCCATTAGCTTAAGTATGAGTGACTACATGGTTTTGGCTTGCCAGTGCATGTTCTTGCTGCAGAATAGAACATGTTAATTGTTGCTCTTTCAGTTTTTGTTGTTGTGAAAGAAAGGTAAATCATACAAGAAAACCAAACTCCAAAATATTAATGCACTTCTATTATGAAACTCTTCATATATGAATACTTGTAATGAATACATGAATATTCTTGTCATATCCATCATAGTTCTGTGATTATTCTGGTGTAGTAGTGTGGTTATATTTCTTGAGATAGATAAACAATCATTAACTCCTTTTATGGCAGTAGGCTGTTTCGTCAGATAGTTGCTTATTTAGAGTTTGCCTTTAGGTTCTTAACTCTATGTTGGTGAGAAGAAAATGTGGGGTTTGGGGTGAACTGCTATGCGTAATAAGGTTTTCAATGAGTGTGAAAGATTGAAGCAGTGGTTGAATTCAGATAAAAGTTACGCGCTTGCAAATATAGGGTGGAGTGTTTGGGAATGTTTTGGGTTGTTTGTTGGGGGTTTCTTAAATAAAATTATGACTTAATTTAGCAGAGATAAAAGAAGATTTAGTAGATAGGTAGCAAGGTGTGAGAGCTGAGGTCCAATTATATAACACGTTCTGCTGCTGAGCCCTTTAAGTTATCTTAAATCATTTACTTTAGATAAGGATTTTTAGGTAAGGTTGATCTTCAACGATAAGATAAGGGGGAGGAAACAAAGGTTTTATTAACTTTTTGAGATTATTCTAAATAGCATTTTACTGTAAATCTTTTTAAAAATCCCAAACCTAGTTTGTCCTTAGTAAACAAATTTAACAAGTGAGGGTGAATGCAGACTAATTGTGCTTTCCTTTTGTCTCTGCCTCTATTCTGTCTTTGCTCCTAGGCACGTTTGTTTTTATTTTTAGTAGTTGAGTGACCAGCTTATTGAGGTTAACTTTCTTTTCTGGTTAGGTAAAGAATTTAGGACTCATCCTGTTCTTGCTTTCATTTGAATCAGGGCACATCTTTGACTCAGACAGGCACATTGAGGGAATCATTAAGTGAAGCCAAGAAGTTCCTGTTTTGGACCTGCAATTATGAAGACACCTAAGCAGTTGAGGAGAAATTGCAATGCTACATAAAGCTTAATTATGATTCTTCGCACATCGAGGTCTTTGTTGTTGGAGCATAATTATTATTGTGGTCATGTAATCTTCCTTTTTGACATGGTAACATGATTCTGGTGATAGTGTAGGGGTACTTGTGATGAAGAATGGTGCAAGAATACAATTAACAAGAAATTAGGTAATTTACTAATTTAGATGTTTTTAATTTTTCAGGGCTGTTGGGATAGTGAGGCTCTAGAAACACAATATAGATTGAGTAAGACAAGCCACTGGCCCCTTTTACCCACCATTTTGCATATGGTGCCTGTGCTTTTATGGTTTTCTGTCTTGTTGCCTTTTTGTGTAATGGTATAAATTACACAGTAAGTGTGTAAGTTGTGTTTCAGAAATGCAGCTGCAGTCAGATGGAAAAGCACATCCTCTTTGGTATCACGGTCCAATTAAGTGCACCTGCTATCTCAACTTTTAATTTTAGAAGCGTGTTCAGGACTAGAGAAAAGTTGAACTAATTTTTGTTTATAAAAGTTAAGAAAGTTTTAGAATTTATTTCACAGCCAGTGAAAGGACATTAAAAACATGTATGTGCTCCTATAGCTCTATTTGCATTCACCCAGTTAATTTTTGCTACTGATGATGGTGGATGTATTAAGGATCATCTTTTCTATTCTAAAAATATAAGCCTGGCTTCTGAAAGAAAACCCCATATATATGAATGTGTAGTATTGTACTAGTGGTGTAGTGTGGGTCCTTGTATGGATCCTCACCATCCCGCCAGGGTCACAACTAACATTTTGGGTCAGAGACCAGAACTGTTACTTCAACCAAGAACATTTACCTGAAGCTTCAGACACAAAAGGAAGGTTTAACAAAACCACTTACAAGTCTGCAGACAATTAACACCTTACTCAATTTTGAGAAGAAAGGCACCAAGACATTTTAATTCACTCTACATATCAGAGAACATCCCCACAGGAGACCTAGATGTAGACATACAGAGTTTCATCACATTGTTTTAAGATAAAAACTAAGATAAAAAGTAGAATATCCATTTATAGACAATCCCTGCTTCTCTCTCACAAATTATGATGGTCGTTTGACTTTAGTCTTGATCCTCATAAATCTTTAAAGTTCAGAATTCTCAGTCTCTCCAGGTCTAAATGAATCTTCCCACTTGCCATAAATTTTCTTCAGTGTCAGAAGTGATAACATTCTCTCAAAGCAGTGGTGATGCATCTTCAAACAGTCCAAGATAGATGTGAAGAAGAAGACAGAAGTCACTAAGGTGGGAGAAGAGGGGAGAGTGGAGAAGGAGACACTTTTCAACATTTTAAAATGATACTTCAAAGTTTTCTGGAGAAAACAAACACATTAAACTTACAGATTCTACTCAGATTTAAAGCTTCCTTAGGTTTTCTCTGAAAGACAACTGAAATACATAGAAAAACACAAAATTGGAATTTTTCAAGGGTGTCTTAAGGCTGATTCATGTGCTAAGTCAAAATATTTTTTCTATTAGGATGTCTTTGAGTGAGGTGGTCCAGATAAATTGAAAGGTAACTCGTCTGAGTTAAATTGTTCTAAGCAGCACATGCTTATTGAGTACTTCCAAAAGTTACAGTTCTTTCTCAGATGTCTGTCACATGTGTGAGATATTCTGATTTAATCATAAGAAATACCAAGAAAGAGACAGAATATCAGAATTAAGCTGAATCCTTTCAATTCTTATTGTGACATTAAGAAGGTGAAAGATCAGAATATTCCGTCAAGAGGATCTATAATAACAAGTGACTCTTACACTTTTTATAAAGCATATGAACTTTTCCTTTTTTAAAAGAATATTCTCAAAGAGGAAGGTAAAAACTGTGGAATGGTCTACAGTTGGGTAATAGTCATCTGATCTCACCAGGTTAGCGAGCATTCTGGTGATATCCCTGATTCAGGCTCCAGGTAGACTACAGACTTCCCTGTGCTGAGGGTCAACTCTGCATATTGGGCCCTCAGTCCTTTTCAGGAGCGAGTCTCCAATAACTAGGACCCTTCTCTTCTTTGTGGAGGAGGCTGTCATATTACTGAAGATTTCCTGGATTTATGTGACCTTGCTAGGGTCTCCCATATGGGTTCTCAGTTCTCTTTATCCTTATTAGCCCAGCCATCTACCACCTGCTGGTCTTCCAGACAGGTGGGGAGGAAGCTGTATTCCATAGCCTGAGGGGAATGAAGAAAGACTACAAGGCCTTGGGACATCCGGTAAAAGAGTCTGGGGCACAAATTGTATTTTTCATCACTTCCACTTTGGGGTGAGGACATGGGCTGGAATAGAAGGACTCAGTCCATTAATACCTACGAGACTGGTGCTAGAGGCAGTGCTTTGGGTTCTTTGATAATGACTGGTTCTATAAGACACCAGATCTTACAGGTCCACATGGGAGAGGTTTATCCCAGAAGGGAAAAAGGGTTCTGGGTCAGGAATTGTCAGGGCTCATTCAGAGGGCTTTAAACTAGATTCGCAGGGGGGTGGGATGATTGATGGGGGCATACCAGTGGGACAGAGCTCTAATCTTAATGAAAACCAGGTGGTCCCTTGCTGCCCTAGTGTGAAAGGGAGCGCTCAGCTCGCTCCCTAAAATGCGTGTACAGCAATGCACCCAGCATGGGGAATAAGCAGGAAGAGTTACAAATCTGTGTCCAGTGAGGTGATTATGATCTTGTGGCAATTACAGACCTGGTGGGACAGCTCGCATGACTGGAATATGGTCAAGAACAACTATGTCCTTTTCAAGAGAGACAGATCAGCAAGGCAAGGTGGTGGAGTTGCTCTTTACGTGAGAGAGCAACTGGAATATACTGAGTTCTGTCCAGGGAAGGATGAAGAGACAGTTGAGAGATTGTGGGTGAGGACCAAGGGACAGGCTGGCATGGGTGACACTGTCTTGGCTGTCTATTACAGGCCACCAGATCAGAATGAAGAAGTTGATGAGGTCTTCTACAGGCAGCTGACAGCAGTGTCACAGCTACAGGCCTTGGTTTTCGTGGGTGATTTTCACTACCTTGATATTTGCTGGAAGACCTACTCAGAGAGCCAGCTAACCCCACTCCAGGAGATTCCTCCAGTGCAGTGGTGACAAATTCCTGATGCAAATGGAGGAGGAGGCCACTAGGAGAGCAGCACTGTTGGATCTTGTACTAGCCAACAAGGAGGTCTGGTTAAAGCAGTGCAGGTTGAGGGCAGCCTTGGTTGCAGTGACCATGAGATGGTGGGGTTCAGGGTAGTTCCTGTGAATACCTAGCAGGTTCACAACCCTGGACTTCAAGAGGGTCAACTGTAGCCTTTTCAAGCAATTGTGGGGGAAATCCCATGGGACAGGGTACTGGCAGGTAAAGGGGCCCAAGATAGCTGGTTAACATTCAAAGACCACTTCTTTGAAGCACAGACACAAGAGCATCCCATGGCTTGTGGGAATATAGTTCTTTTTCACTGTCAAAATAAGGAATTATGCTGTATTGTCACAACATAATGCTCATTAATTCAAGTAAAGGAAATGCATGTTTATTTTCTGTTTTCATTCATACAGTTCTTAAATATTTTTATGATTCTTCTTATACTCACATACAAATGTGAGCGTGCTTGACATTTCATTGCTTAGTGGTTTCTTTAGATAAATCTTTTGTTTTTCTTAACGTTTTATTTATGTTTCCTTTTTTTCTGAGATCTACAGTAACTTTATAGCTACAGTAATTTAGTACATGAGCTGTTGAAAGTGATGAGGTCCTTGCATTAAATCCTATATTAGTCACTGATGTTATAACCTAACAGGTTCCTTTTAACAGAGGTATAGAATGTACCAGCCATCAGTTAATAGTCTGAAAAATTCAGAGCATCAACTCAGCCAGGAACACAATTCACAGCAGCAACTTTAGTCTAATGTACTATGGTTTGGGCTCAGAGTTTGAAGGGAACTTGTATACACCTGAATAAGGTCCTGCAGGTTATGGTTTTAAACAAGAAGAGAAGAGCAAGGTGGTATGTTTTAAATTGCAGATGATTTAATGGTCAAAATATAACTTTAAAAAGCAAATCTTAGTGTAGGACTGCTGTTTTTCTATTTGTAAAAATCAAAGTTTATTTTTACATATCTTAGAATACTTTTTACTTCTGTAATGCTTTGAGGAAAGTGCACGCCTAGTTTTTCCTTGTAGGCAAATTACGTAGTAAGCTAAAGATTGTTATATGAATGTGGGTTTTTTGTGTTCAACATGCACCTTTGACTACTATCTGTGAACCAACTTGCTTACTAATTAACAATCCAATGTCGATAAACACACTGTGCACCCCAGTGGTGTTGTTTTGCAATAAAACCGCTGCAGCAGAGGACAGGTAGCAGTTCCTTGCAGTCATTCTTAATAAATTCCAACTATCTTCTTTAATTTGTTTTAATAACATGCCTGAGAAGCTGCATTTAGTTATCTGCACCACTAGAGTTTAGGAATTTGCTGATATGTGCATTAAGGCTGAAATTGGTGACAGCAACGTCTGCTGCTGATGTCAAGAGTACAACTGTCCTCTAGTACTTGGGGAAGACTTTATCCAGTGAAGGACTTGCAGAGGTTGTATTATTTGCCATCTGCCCTTTCAGGCAAAAATGTGTGTATGTCTGAGTTTAGAGAGTGAGTGAGAATTCCCTTGTGAAAGCTGCTGTAACACAACATTGATAACACAGAGCTGTCTAAAGGATTTCTTAAGGAAAAAAATGTTGGGCTTTTTCAAGTGTAATCAAGTTTCACATCCTTCCCATTGGTAATTAGTTATATTAGTTATTGCCATTCAGTTATGTATGGGTGGATACCTCTTTTATAGTAATAACTATCTGGAATGTAATTTCTGGAATTAATCTGTATTTGTAGGTTTCTGTTGCAAATTCTTACTGGAGGCAGCCTTGAAGATAACCACTGACAGTCAGGTGAGGAGTGTTAATGGTGGCTTCTGCTGGCATGGGAAAGTTTCAGTTTTAACATGCTCTGTGATTTAAACTGTGATAGCAGGTACAGTCAGAGCAAGTAGTCATTGAGCGTAAAGAAATTTTTGTGCTTTTAAAAAATGAAAAGAACCCAAAACTAAAAGGTAGGGAAAAGACTGAGAAAAGTTAGTAGAGCATCGGACATAGGGAATCTAGCCATGATTTGGCTCATGATTTGCAAAAAACCCTAACAAACAAATATGGAAGTGAGACAGATGCTGACTGAGTAGTATGTTTGATTGATTGCAAAGCATGCAGATTGAAGAACAAGTAGGTAGGAACAGTGTTTGACAGATTACTGCCATTTGTCCACTTAATGACAAATCTTGTTTGTAGCCTCTGAAGTGCAGAAAAGAAAGAACACATGAGCATCCATGTTTTATAACAATGTTAAATCAGGTAGCTATTTACTGAAATTAATAAAAACTTGTCAGAAACATGACAGGATGAAGACAAGAAATAAAACAAGAAATGTTAGAATACTTTATCCCTGGAATACATTTAATGGGCACATAATAATTCTCTGTCAATTAGTAATAGGTTCAGAAGAATCAGGAAAAAAAAAAAAACCAAGCTCAGTGACTTTTCTGTGAAGATAGGCCTATGGAGACTTTGCTGCTGCATAATGCATTTTGCTGCTTACAACAAGAAAAAATACATCTTCACAGAATGCAGTGGATTGGAAGGGACCTCAAACGATCCTCTAGTCCAATTACCCTGCCTGAGTTGATGTGATTAGTAATTATGTTAAACATTGCAAACATCAGATTTTGCCCATCAGCTCGTATGAGCTACAAATACTTTTTCTAGGAAGAAAACTCCTTATGAACTAACAAAAATTTTCTGGAGGGTGTTGGGATATGTTAAAGGATTATATTAGTTGTAATAACAGGTAATAGATGTAAGTTGAAAAAAAATACATGCTTTTTGCTTTAAAGAAGAACATTTTTCATCCCACTCCAACCCTCATTAAATTAGTAAAAAAAACCCTAAGTGGTAAAATGGGGAAAATAAAGAAGCACAAAAACTCTTCTTGTGAATAAAAGTCACACATTTATGAACTTACGCAACTTTGTCATTTCTCATCTTTCATTGCTCCTGTTTGCTGGTATCAGTTGAATAAAAAAGCCTGCATTTATATTAGATTAGACAGCACTAAGATTGCATGTGTTTTTAGGATGAAATTTTTTAAGATAAACTTTCACAGAATCAGAGAATAATCATGGGTGGAAAGGACCTACTAGTTCACTGGGTCCAACCGTACCCACACCAACAAAAAACCTAAATACCCAAGAGGTTGAAAAACACAAAACAACCCCCTCTATGCGTGCTACTAAAGCATGTGACAAAGCACCATGTCTGCACACTTCTTGAACACCTCCAAGGACGGTGATTCAGCCACCTCCCTGGGAAGACAATTCCAGTACCTCATCAATCTTTCTGCAAATAATTTCTTCCTAATATCTAATCTAAACTTCCCCTGCCTCAACTACAGACCTTTTCCTCATATGACTTGTACTCAAAACCCCTCATGAGCTTGGCTGCTCTCATCTGGACACACTCCAGCATCTCAGTGTCTTTCCTATAAGGAGGGGACCAGAACTGAACAAAGTACTCAAGATGAGACCTCACAAGGGCTGAGTACAAGGGCACGGTAACATCTCTTGCTGACCACGCTATTCCTGATCCATGCTAGGATCCTGCTGACCTTAGCCACCTGGGCACACTGCTGGCTTATTTGAAGCTGGCTGTCTGCCAGCACCCCTAGGTCCTTTTCCTCTTGGCAACTTTCAAGCCACTCATCCTCAAGCCTGTAGAGATGCCTGGGGTTGTTGTGACCGAAATGCAGGATCTGGCACTGGGCCTTAGTGTACCTCATAGAATTGGCCTTGGCCGATTGATCCAACCTGTCCAAGTCCCTCTGTAGATCCTTCCTGCTTTGGAGCAGATCAACACTCCCACACAATTTGGAGTCATTTCCAAGCATACAGAGGGTGCACTCAATCCCCATGTCCAGGTCATCAATAAAGATATTACACTAGACTGGCCACAAAACTGGGGACACTGCTTGTGACTGTCCATCAGCTAGATTTGACCCTATCAATCACAATTCACTGGAAATGGCCAGCCATCAAGTTTTTAACCCAGTGAATGGTACATTTCTCTATACCATAATTCTCCAATTTCTCCAGAAGAATGTTGTTGGAAACTGTCAAAAGCCTTCCCAAAGTCCAAGTAAATAACATCCACAGCCTTTTCCTCATCCAACAGGTGTGTCACATGGTCATAGAAAGAGATCAGGTTGGTTAATCAACATCTCCCTTTCATAAACCCATGCTGGCTGGCCCTGATCCTTTGGTGGTCCTGCAGTTGCCATGAGAGCTCATGATCTTTCCTGGTACTGAAGTCAGGCTGACAGGCCTGTAGTTCCTGGGATTCTGCTTCTGGCCCTTCGTGTAGATAGGTGTCACATCAGCCACCTTCCAGCCATCTGGTGCCTCTCCTGTTGAACAGGATATTTGAAAAATGATGGAGAGAGGCTTGGGGAGCTCTCCTCAGCTTCCTAAGTATTCTTGGGTGAATGCCAGTCAGTCCCACAGACTTAGGAGTGTTTAGGTGTAGGAGCAGATCATTAACTACTTCTTCCTGGATTATGGGGGATTCATACCATTCACCATCCTTAACTTCAAGTTCAGGAGGCTGAACAGTTCTGGGAGCAGTTGGTCTGTCCATTAAAGACAACATCAAAGACAGCACTAAGTATTTCAACCTTTTCCTCATCATTGGATGAGCACCATTCAACTCATAAAGTGTTAATCTAGTAGTTTAGGATGTAAATTGATGTAAATTGATTAATGTAAGTTAATATAACAATATTTTTTCACTGATTTCCCTCATTTACTGACCTTCCATGCATTCAGAAGTAATGCACATGGGCTGCAGTCACTGCCAAACCAGTGACTGGTTTGACCAAACTCACTGAGAAATGTCTTCAGTTCAGCAACCTTAGGAGCTTGCAGAGGAGCCAGGAGTGCTGGGGAAGAAATTAGAAGTTTCTTGAGACAACAGGACAGAGCTCTTCCCAGTGGTCCTTTGCTCATGAAGCTGCAGCAGTGTCACTTCTCTGAACTAGTTAAGAATTACTGGGAATCTGACAGATAAGGACAGTGTGAACTTCACTGCGTCCTGAGTATATGTTATTGGTTGATTTAACTATATGGGGTTTTTTCTAAGGTTGGCTTGATGTCTACATGAACTAATCTCAAGGGGAAAAAAAGATTGTATTGTTAAACTGTGTAAGGAAAAAAATCAGAAGATACAGCTTCATTTGCAGTGTTACAAGCTGCTTAAATAAACACTGTAAACTAATTTGCTCAACAAATTGTTTTTCCAAGGTTCATTAGATATGAAACATGGGCGGCAGCGCATGAAATACACTCTGCCACAGTGCTCTTTATGATTTATTTTTCTGTTAGTGTCATATGTATATAGAAAAAAAGGGCAGCCAGGAAGGAAGAGGTTACAGAGAGAGACCAAAGCCTGTCATATGGTTGAAGCTGACATTTTGTCATCTTAAGCACAATATGAAAGGGCCCCCTTCTAATTGACTCTGTGAATATCAGTTTCATTTTCTGCTGTGGTAGGCTCCTCTGCCCAGGTGATACTGTGACTAGGCCCTAAAGGCATTCCTGATGTTGCACTGTGTGCTGTTCTAAGCTAAGAAACCACAAGTGAGCTGACAAGCTGATAATTAGGTGACTGAACATGAGGATGTTTGGGGGTGGAGCAGGTGAGTGGAGACGCTGTCCAGTTATCAAGGAAGAAATGGTGGCTGGTCAGGGTAAAGCAATAGTCATGGTGTTTCATAAGTTTGGGGGTTTTGTGTTTTTCTGTCAGATGACACATGAACAGGCCAAATTGGGCAAATGTGCCAGATACTCTGGAGAACACACATTTTATTATATACTGAAGTGGCTTTCCTCTAGGAAGCCAGTAGCTTCAATGAATATAATTATTTATTATTATAGTTTGATAAATGTCATTTTAGTTTAATATGTTACTCTTTTTGTTCTGCGCCATACCTAAGCACTTAATCATATATGGACAGTACTGTCATGTTTGTAAGAAGATAATATTTCTTGATACTAGACATAACACACAGGTTTTTGCTACTCTGCAGAAATAAACCAATTACAATTTCCTCTTTTTTGACCTTTTGTTTTCGATGTATACAGCTGTAGGAGAGATATGACCATCTGGAACTCTACATATGTTTTCTTAGCAGTTGAGAACATCATGGAATAGTGTTTGGGGGTGTCTGCACATGTATAAGAACAGTTTTGCTTAGATAAAGAGAGGAAGCAAAAATCCCAGTGTGTCTTCAGAGTGTATTTTTAACTGAAACTGTATTTTACTGAATACTGAGAATAGTGAACATTTCAATTTAGACAATAGCCCAGGGGTTTTTAGCTTATATCTGATGAGCCATGAATATATAGATGAGGTAGTAAGGTCACAGTGGACACTTCATGTAGGTTTTATCGATTGCTTTCTGGAAGTAAGGTGTGGAGGATATTTTTCTTCTGAGTTTTGTAATGACCTTTACTTTTCATGAGACACACATGTAGCTCTGTTGTATATAACAAGAGCAGAACTTGGGAGTTGTTGATATTCACACTGTTATTTCTTCAGTCTGTCTGTCTAGGGTTTTAATTTTGCTATGTTTTTAATGAATACAGGTATTTTTAAAAATGTTATTGTTCTGGTTTGAGAACAAATTTGGAGGGCAGAAAGACCCAGTTAGGCATTCTCCCCCGATCTATGTGATAAAAAAGGGATGACATCCGGAATAGAGGTGAAAAAATGAATGGCTTTATAAAGAAGGCTTATTAAATATTCATGCTACCAAAACAAAGGTAATTCCTCTGCTCAAAACCCGTGTCCTATACCAAGAAATCCACCACCCCCAAAACCTGAGATCTGCAAAATCTGCGATCTGCAAAATCTGCAGGGAAAAAAGTGGCTGCAGTGAAGTGGTAGTAGGGACCAGCTCCTACAGCAGGGTTCCAGGAAAAGGAAAGATCCAGTGGGGGTTTGCAGTGGTAAATTCATAGATCCAGATGGAAAGGCAGAAGTCAATGGCGATCAGCAGGGAGTCCAGAGGGGTCAAGAAGCGGCAAAACACAGCAGCAAAAAGCACCCAAGAAGGTGGCTGAACCAGTCCCAAAAAGCCTCTTGAAATAGTCGCAGTAAACCAATCCTAAAACTTATTTCCTGCTCAAATTACTATCCAATCATAACATTAGAAAATCTCCCCCTCAAAAATAGACCTAAAAAGTTTTCCTGCTTCCCTGAGAGATCTTACTGCCCTCACCTTCTTGCTCACTCGCCCCCCGCCCCCCACCCCCCCCTTTGTCCTGCCAAATGGCAGTAGTTAACCTATCTTTACATGAAAAGAAAAGGAGAAGGGAACAGAGGTACGAGCCAGTTTTTTGTTGCTTTTTTTTTCTCTCTACCCCGAGACACTTATGTCTTAGGTGATAATCTTTGTGTTTAAAGTTGAATTTCTCAAATATGCTGCTACGGAACATAGTTTTGTAGCTCAAGAAAAATATGCGAAGGCAAAAAGTAAACAGGGAAAGGAAGGGATTGGGAAAGACAGTCTCAAAATCAGTTAGTGTGTCATGTCCTACTTTCTAAAGCTCCCTGCTAATGCCCTGTTTGTTAACAGGCGTACCTAGCCGGTTCTGCAGTGGCATCTTCAGCAAAAAAAGCACCTCACTTGGACACAAATCATTACTTCTCCAAAGCGGCAGAAGGCATTATTCCTACTCTCACTCACTCTCATTTTTCAATTGCTAAGGTCAGTACATTAGTTCCTAAACATGAATCTAGCTTAGGAGTCTTGGTTGAATGAGTTCTGCTCAGTTACAGTTTTCAAACATGCAAATCAGATTCCAAGTAGTCCCACACTCAGAACAAAATGCTGCTTTTATTACCCATTACAATGTATTTGCTTACATATGTACCCAGCAGTTACAGATATGTTATTCATTATTTGGTTTTGTTGGGTCATAAAAGTAGCGTTTGTTACTTAGAATTTGTAAAGTTACCTGAGCAACACTGCTCACTGTTCACAATAAAATGAACAAGCAGCCCTTGTCAGTTCTGTGTCAGGCCCAATGAACTAAAAATGTGCCTGGTGAGGAGGATGATTACCTTCTTGTAAAGGTCCAGTCCTTCCTCCGGCAAGGTGGTAGATGTTTTTGTAGTGTGCAGCAAAGTAGAAATTCAGATGTGAAAGCTCTTGATCTTAATCTCACATTTTGTTCAAGATCTGGAGATACTATATGACATGATATATACATCTAGAATGTTAGAAGTGATCCAGCCGATCACCCAATGGGTGCATGGGGAGCTAGTCACTCCACCAACAGGCACACTTACAGTTAAAGGAAGCAACATTTTATACCTTATTTTATACATAGTAGCGCTTCAAAGGATCCCCTCCAATCAGTCTCCTCTTTGTTCACTTCTGTACTTCTTGGTGAGACCCCAGATTCAAAGATAAGGGGGGAGACAATGTTCTTTTATGTATCAGTGATTACCTTCCAATACATTTTGCAACACTTTGCAGGTCCTACTCCTCGTTGTGTCTTTCCCCCCCCCTCCCCCCCAANTTTATACCTTATTTTATACATAGTAGCGCTTCAAAGGATCCCCTCCAATCAGTCTCCTCTTTGTTCACTTCTGTACTTCTTGGTGAGACCCCAGATTCAAAGATAAGGGGGGAGACAATGTTCTTTTATGTATCAGTGATTACCTTCCAATACATTTTGCAACACTTTGCAGGTCCTACTCCTCGTTGTGTCTTTCCCCCCCCCTCCCCCCCAATCCTGTTTACTGTGTGTTTGTTCTGCTGAGATTCACTGGTTACTTTGTTATTCCCGTAGTTTTCCGCAATGACAAGGGGGATATTGTGTATAAGTCAGATGAAACAGAGTATAAGGCAAGGCAAAGCCAATAACCTTAACAATGATCAGATAAGCTTAACATCTTTTCCCTATTTCGAGGTAATGGGAAGAACCCTGGCTGAATAATGCCAATAGCACAGATGCGTCTCCAGTATTTGGGTAATTTACTATAAGCCTGTTTTCCGCAGATCCAGAACATTCCATCTGGGGTTTCCCATTCCCAGGAGGTACTCCCTGAGTATTGCCAATATTTCTTTAACCCTGTTACTTCTTTAAAAGGGTTTGCCTTGCTCTTATTACACCAAAATATTTGTCCTAGTGTTGCTAAGGTACAATTGATATCTCCTTGAGTACTTAAATATCCTGTGGTGCTATCCGGCCACCACCAGGAATGAGTGGAGTTCATGACATAGACCCTTCTGCAGGGGTTTCACCTACATTGTTAGGGTATTTGGTTTTCCCTTTTCTTGAAAAATACACTCTTGGCCAATTACCACATTTGATAATATCCACCCCTCTCGTGGATGTTCAAGTTTAGTGACCTCTGTCTGATTCCATAACATAATTTGAGTTACATCTAGTCCTTCCCGTCACCAAGCCATTGTTCCGTGATTTCAGCTCTCCCACATATCANCTCCCCTCTGGGACAAGACTGACTCCCTTTTATTTCACCTTTTCCTAAATTCTTTGATACCTAAAAGGTCCATACATAGTGCAACTTGACACCCTGTTTTGATCATAACCATTCTTATTTATGTGGGTATGGGCCGTAAACATTATCTAGGTCTGGCGCCCTTAACATATAGGTTGATAGCATTCCTGACACCCTCTTGTAGGGGTCAAGGCAAGTGAAAAACTTAGGTTAATTATTACCCATACCCTGAGAGGTCCAGTATAACATATTCTTTTGTTTCCCCAATGTACTATGTTGAAACCAGCAGTCAGGCGATTCATCTTCTCGATGGCAAGAATAGTGGTCAGTCTGGTCTTGCCCTCTCAGGATTTGGACCTTTTTATTTTTCCACCAGCTCTGTTAAAGTTAAAACTTTCCCCAATTTTTAGCTTTTACCTCGTAGATTGCTGGGATCTTGATTTCCCCACCACACTCTATTCTTTCCAATTGTATAGGGGTTCTCAAATTATTGTGTGTGCCCAAATACCAAAGCTCCCACTACTCTTTTTATTTGGAGTCACTTGTCCAGTCTTTATTTGCTAATAATTAAAGGACTTGTTCTATTTCTTTTCCTAATTTTCTTTTACAGCACCAGCCAATGTCTCCGGACTAGTAGACCTCTGCAATTGTGTATATCATGATTCTCCACATGCCACACTTTTAGACCAACCCAAAGAATTACAGTTATATGCCCAGTTATGACAAACCACCTCCATGTCCTCTCATTGTTCTGATGGATGTCCGGTTATTTTCTCTGTCATTCAGTCATCCACGGTTCTTTTTAGTCCCATCCACAGGTCTCCTGGGGAAGAGGTTACTTGACACGTTTCTCCTGAGGGAGGCTTCACTGGTCCTTTTACCCGGGAAGTGTGTGTATCCAACCTTTCTCTGCTGTACGAATAGCAGTTTCAGTAGTTAACAGTGTCAAGTATGGCCCTCCCCATTTGGGGCTCAAGGTTTCCTCCTTCCAAGTATTGATTAATATAAATCAGTCACCTGGTTTAATG
>VZRI01008519.1:134992-146417 GCA_013397515.1 Upupa epops | reverse complement strand
CAGGGGGATTGGACTGGATGATCTTTCAAGGTCCCTTCCAATCCCTAGTGATTCTACGATTCCATGATTTATTTCTCCCCATCAAACGCAGCTCAGGACTAGTTACCAGCAGAGAGAGTTATAGAGAGTTCAGCACCTTTCCTGTAAGTGTCCATCAGCACAACAGAAAGAAGAAAAATATTTCTAGAGAAGCCTAACTAACTCTAAAAAAAAGAGAAATAACAATCCTGGACCTTTGCCTTTGGACCTTTCTGCATGCTGTTTGCACGAGCTACCACAAGCCATCCTAACAAAAACGCTGCTAGTGCAGTTTGACTTCACTGTCCCCTAAATCCAGGAAATAAGTAGCATATGAAATGCACTAGGGATATTATAGTTCTATATTAGATCCTCACTTCATGGCCTGAAGCTGCCAGGGGAGGGTTAGGTTGGATGTTAGGAAGTTCAAAACCCACCCGGATGTGTTCCTGTGCGACTTTGTCTTGGTGATCCTGCTGTGGCAGGGGGATTGGACCGGATGATCTTTCGAGGTCCCTTCTGATCCCTAGCGGTTCTATGGAAAGGGTGCTCATAGCCTGGACTGGACTGCCCAGGGAGGCGATGGAGTCCCCATCCCTGGAGGGGTTGAAGGACAGCCTGGCTGTGGCCCTTAGTGCCCTGGTCTGGCTGCTGTGGTGATGCCACGTCGTGAGCTGGGCTGGATGAGCTCAGAGGCCTTTCCCAACCTCAATAATTCTGTGATTCTGGTTGTGTTTTGCAACTGACAGGTTCTGTAGAATCTGTTGTTATTACAGACTCTGGTTTCCCTACGCATAGAACTAGTCAGACAGACAGGCAACTGAGCATCTCTCTTCCTGTTACATCACAGTTTCCCTCTCCTAATGTGTCAGACTACATTAAATCAGCCAACCTATTTGTCAACATTAACTGTTCTGCATCATCTGCTCTCCTTTTTCTGTTTGTGTTTCCTCTCTTTTGGAAACACAACCAACCGCGGAAACTCACCCAGAGTTTCAAATAGCTGACCTCAAGGTTTAATCAGGAATGAAAGGACAAGCAGGTGGGAAGACTCATTGTAACTTCATTTAAAAGCACATAGTTCCAGAAACCTGACTGGAATTCTACTGCAAACACAGCTTGAATTTTCCTCCTCTAAAGGATGGATTAATTGAGATTGCTGGGAAGCGCTCTACTTCCAATATTAGACTGCATGCTCTTGTTAGAGTGCTAAAGTTGTAAGAGACATTTGACTTTGTGTTAGTAGCTTTTGCATTGGAGAGTACTCAGTGAATATAGGAAGTGGGAGTCGAGGTGGGCCACCATCGAGTAGTGCTTCACACTGTGGAATGGTATCAGGGCTCAGTCACCCTGTTTGCCACCAGAAGTCTCATCATCACACAAATGCAAGACTGGCTGATAGGAAAACAACGGTAATTCAGATCGTAGTGCCTCATTCTGAAGTCAGTGTGTGCAGTGATGATTCATACTCTCTAACATTGAAACAGGCTGCCAAAGGAGGGCTGTGGAGTCTCCTTCTCTGGAGACGTTCCAGCCCCGCCTGGCTGTGTTCCTGTGCGACTTGGTCTAGGTGATCCTGCTGTGGCAGGGGGATTGGACTGGATGATCTTTCGAGGTCCCTTCCGATGATTCTATGATTCTATAAACACAACACAAGGGTTTGCATCACTTAAAAAGAACAACTACTATATAGTTACTGCTAGGCTTTTTTCTGAACAGTTTCCATTATAAACACATCCAGAGGATGATTCTCATTCAAGTGAATGGGGTAATCAAGAATGGGTGATTAGAACTTACTGGAAAGATGAATAGGGTTGAATGAGAACAAAAAAGACCTTTGTAGTTAGAAAATGCAGAGGGCCTATGTTGCAAGAAAGGTGGAAGGGAATTAGAATAATTCAGTGAGGAACAACTGTCCAACTCTCATATCCAGGTCCTCCTTTATTAGAGGGGGCCTGAACACCTGATATGCAAACCAGCATTCAACAGAGTAGAGGTCAGATCCACAAAGAGTATTAATTTACGATCATATACCTAAATCAAGTCACACAGGAACACATCCAGGTGGGTCTGGGACATCTCCAGAGAGGGAGACTCCACACTCCCCCGGGCAGCCTGTTCCGGTGCTCTGGTACCCTCCCTGGGAAGAAGGTCCTGCTGATATTGATATGGAACCTGCTCTGTTCCAGCTGGCACCCAGTGCCCCTTGTCCTATCACCAGATGACCTTAAGAAGAGCCTGGCTCCATCCTCCTGACACCCATCCCTCACATATTTATAGACATGAATGTGGTCACCTCTCAGCCTCCTCTTCTCCAAGCTCATGAGACCTAGCTCCCAAATGATGTGATCGGGTGTAATTAGCCATAGTTCAAGACCTTCCTTTGCCTGATTGGGCAAGCCTGCTTTACCACATACCTGTCAAACACTCTAATGACCTCCACCCCACAACCACAGGCAACTGTATGATAAATATCTCTCTCATTCTGTTTCATCTTCCTTTTATTAGAAATGCTATCCAGTTGAAACACATGGCACTACGCTGTTTTTCAGATACAATTCCACCTTCTGGGAGACTTCTGGAGCAGTTTTCCCAATAAATAAATAATATTATGATTACTACAATATAATTATAATTAAAATTAAAATTATTATATTGTTATTTTTATTATTTTTATTATTATTGTTATTATTATTATTATTACTACAGTTAACCAAAACACCAGAGTTAAGACACTTCAGTTGCCTTTAATGGGAAGAAAGTGAAGGCTTTTATTTTTAAATAAAGCTTCTACTGAAGCAGTGTCTCTTTTATATTTTCAACCGACGTGGGAGCGTCTGGAATGTTAGTTCTTATTTTTAACAGAGGTTGTAATTTCCACCACTCAGATAGCAGCAGCACTGATCAGAGTCCCAGTGGCTGAAAGGTTTGAGCATTTTTGTGGTTCCTTGAATAAATATCAGTAATTTGATTTTAGTGTTCCCAAATCTGTGGAATGGGATATTTGGAAGGCTAGAAGAGCTGAAAGTCATTCCACTCCAAGACACAAATGCTTTCAATCTTGTAACACTGGGTGGAAGAAAGGCTTTGGGGTTCTCTTTGCTCTTTCTCATAGGCAGGCATGGAAAAAAATGTACGTAACACCTGATGGAGGTTGATAAAAATGTGCTCCCTGCTTCAAAGACTTTGTTTACTTTAGGCATCCTGCTCATAGAATCACAGAATCACAGAGGCTGGGAAACACTTCTGAGCTCATCCAGCCCAGCCTATCACCTGACATCACTGCATCAGCTAGAATGGGGCACTAAGTGCCACATCCAGTCTGTCCTTAAGCACCTTCAGTGATGGGGACTCCATCACCTCCCTGGGCAGTCCATTCCAAGCTCTGGGCACCCTTTCCGTGAGGAAGGGCTTCCTAACTTCCAACCTAACCCTCCCCTGGCAGCTTCAGACCCTGCTTTATTGTCTTACCACTAGTTGCCTGGGAGAAGATCCCAACCCCTAGCTGTCTGTAACTTCAGTTCAGGTATCTATAGAGAGGGAGAAGGTTCCCCCCTGACTCTCCTGCCAGCTAAACACTCCCAGCTCCTTCAGCATCTCCTCATCAGACTTTCCCTTCAGTCCCTTCCCCAGCCTCACTGCTCTCCTCTCAATCAAATCCAGCCCCTCAATCTCTTTCTCAAACCAAGAACTGCCCCCAGTACTCAAGGGGAGGCCTCCCCAGTGCCAAGTACAGGGGGAGAACGTCAAATACTTAGCTCGACAATACTCTGCGTGCCCATCCAAGAGCAGCACTCAGTTCTGATGTAAAAACCTGTCTATGAGTGATGCGAACCAAAAGACCTTAAAAGGTCCTAACTGTATTTTCTTTTTCCAGGAAGGGGACGTGGTGGTTGCCAGCCTCACAGTCTCAAGACTGTTATCTGTTTCTGATCAGAGCCTCCAGTTCATACTGCAAAAATCCAATCCCAGGAACTAAGCCAACACAAGAACGTTCGTGTGAAGTCTCGGAAGACAAAGGAAAGGTCTTTTCAAAATATAAAAAACAAACAAGAATCAAACCAAAAAGAAAACCCATCCAAAGGATAAAAGCTCTACAGTTGGCCAGGACTGTCCTGACCAGTTATAGTTTGAAGCAGTTTCTGTTACTCAGCTGGTGTTAGAAGAACACACCTCTGCCGCTCTGCCCAGTGCCAAATGGAAACGGCTTTTGAAGAAAACAACATGTGGGAACACTGCATACAGTAACCGTGCTGATGAGAGGCAGAGTCCCTTCCCTTGGATGGTAACTGTCACCTCAGTGCCAAGAACGCCTGTAGCTGGAAAACTGTCATACTGCCACAAAATAGGGTGACTAACGTTCTCTTCGGTACTGTTTAAAGGATTCTGTGCCCTTGAGACCCTATAAACACTGAAACCTACTATTTCTGGAGTGCTGTCCATAGCGTTTGACTCCTTGATTATATGTCAGTGTTACAAGTGATGCTCAGGAGGTTTTATTTTGGCAATATAAAGGAAAATTAAGGAAGACGGGAAGGATCTGCCGTGGGTCCCTTGGTACCCCTGGTTACTCATCCTGCAGCCACCTCCCGAAGTGTCTCTAGCTACCTTTAAAGAGTAATCAGGCTTTGCAGCCACTCCTACACCTCCAGAGCATTCGTCCTCGATTCCATGTCAATATCAGCAGGAGCTTCTTCCCAGGGAGGGTAATGGAGCACTGGAACAGGCTGCCCAGGGGGGTTGTGGAATCTCCTTCTCTGGAGACATCCCAGTCCCACCTGGCTGTGTTCCTGTGTGACTTGGTCTGGGGGATCCTGCTGTGGCAGGGGGATTGGACTGGATGATCTTCTGAGGTCCCTTCCGATCTTTAATGACTGCATGATAGAGATGGCAGGAGACATTCAGGTGGGTGCTAGCTTCCCCGCTGACACAGGCTCCACTGTTGTGGCACTTGGCATCCTCTCTGACCACTGAGATGGATCATAGAACCATAGAATGGTTTGAGTTGAAACTGATCCCCCCTGAGGGATACCTAACACTAGAGCAGGTGGCTCAACCTGGTCTTACACTCACCTAATGATGGCTCATCCACAACTTCCCTGGGCAACCTGTTCCACTCTTCCAGGACCCTCACAGTGAGGGTGAAGGAATAATTCTTCCTAATAATCTAAATGGGAAGCAAATCTAGCCTCTAGCCTCTACCCTCAGTTTGTAGTCACCACCCCTCATCCGATCACTACAAGCCCTTGTAAAAACTCCATCTGCACAAGTAGGATGGAGGACCCCTTCAGAAACTTAAAGGATTCGATGAGGTCTCTCCGGACCCTTCTCTTCTTCAGTCTAAGAAACCCAAAATCTTTCAGTCTTTTGTTCATAGGAGAGGTACTCCAGCCCTCAAATAATTTGTGTGACCCTCCTCTGGGCCCCAGCTCCGTGTCCTCCTTGTGATGAGGACTCCAGAGCTGAGCACAGCTGGACACAGTACTCCAGGTGGAGTCTCAGGAGAGTGGAGTAGAGTTGGAGAATCACCACCCTTGGTCTGCTGGCCACAATTCCTTTGAGCAGCCCAGGATGTGGTCAGCTTTGTGGGCTGTACTTGCACATTGTTGGCTTATGTCGAGCTCCTCATCAGGCAGCACCCCCCAAGGCTTTGTCTACAGGGCTGCTCTCAATGCTCCTTCCCCATCCTGTCCCCATGGGAAAATCAAGGGTGAAATAAGGGAAGATTAGAGAGCTTTTAAATCGTATCAAACATCTTTTCTTTCATCTCTAGCTGCAGCTTAGCAGTGTAAACATCACGCTGCGAAGACTTTAAACAGACAAAAGTGTTGACCTGCCTTAAAGACATGAATTCCACACAAGGGGAGGAGTCCCCGACACAGCCATCCGAGTCAAGGGGTTTGAACTGACAATAAAATAAGTAGCTGCCTATATCCATTCCAACTAGAACCTACTGGCAAATACACAAGTTAAACAAAGTCTTCTGAGCGGTATGAGCCTGCTGAATTTTATACAGGAACAGTTCAAAACAAAAGCCTGTTCTTTGTGTGTGGGATTGATGAAGGACTGGTCTACAGGAAATGAGTTACCCAGTGGCACTGATTGTTGTAATGATCAACGTAAGCAGGAATTATATGCAAAAAGACCCTCTTTTTTGTTGTTCTAGAGGGGAGCTATTAATCCAGCAGGGGGTAAATCTGGCTGCTGGTCAATCAGTTATAGTGAGATGTGTGAGGAGAGATAATCACACGCAGAGAAATCAGGGGTTAGGGAGGGGGTTTTGTAGTTTTTGATTGTTAAACAGATTGGATCGTGGAATAAGGAGACTGGGGATGGTATCTGGAACTGATTTATTGATTACTGGGGGGTGGGAAAAAGCATCTCTTTACAAATCCATCCCAGAATCATTTCTAAAACTACTCTGAGTTGCATTTTAATTACCATCTTCCCCCTTAATTTTGCCATTGCTTCTCTTTCCTCTTATTTCTTAACAAAGAATGAGAACCAGGTTAAGACCTGAGTGAAAACCTGAACTAAGAGTGGACGTGGTAGGCACCTAAACTCATCAAACACATGATTGCTGAATTAATCCTGAAGAAAATACTACTTTACAGGGGTGTGGAGAGGGACAAGGGGAGGAGCATCCATTCATACATGAGAATCGTGGTGGAGGAGATATTCCTGCTTTCAAATACAATTGTCAAAGTCAGCACATGCATTCCATTACAGTTGTTAGCACGCTTGTTCATCAACAGAACAGATGCCAGTATTCTCCCAGTTCCCTAAGCAAATGCACAAATACAACACAGACTCAGGATCCTCTCAATTCCCTCTCAATTCCCTATTTGCTTTGCTTCCAAACAAGCAAATGTGCAGAATTTCTCACAAAAACTAACATGGAAGTACAGAATCACTGAATTATTGAGGCTGGAAAAGACCTCTGAGCTCATCCAGCCCAGCCCAGGACCTGACAGTATCCAGACCAGGGCACTAAGGGCCACAGCCAGGCTGTCCTTCAACACTTCCAGGGATGGGGACTCTACCACCTCTCTGGGCAGTCCAGTCCAGGCTCTGAGCACCTTTTCCATGAGGAAGGGCTTCCTAACAGCCAACCTAACCCTCCCCTGGTAACTTCACGCCCTGCTCTCTCATTCTATCACTAGTTGCCTGTGAGAAGAGCCTGACTCCCACCTTCAGGCAGTTATAGAGTGATAAGGAGTCCCCTGAGTCTTCTCTTCTCCAGGCTAAACACCCCCAGCTCCCTCAGCCTCTCCTCATCAGCCTTTCCCTCCAGTCCCTTCTCCAGCCTCATTGCTCTCCTCTAAACCCACTCCAGCCCCTCAATCTCTTTTCTTTAAGCAAGGGGCCCAGAACTGCCCCAGTACTCAAGGTGAGCCCTCACCAGTGCCCCTGCCCTCCCAAAGCTGCTTTATTCACATGAGGTGAGAGCACTGGGCACAAGGGCAGTGGGAGGCAACGCAGTAAGGTATGGAACAGAGTTTTCAGCTGCTTTGCACCAGTGTGAAACCAGTGTGAGGGAAAACAACAGGTGCTGGGAGGAAGCTTTTGCCTCCCTCTGCAGAGAGTTTCACCGTGGTACCGTAGTAGCAAACAACGTGCTAGAGGTAGCCACTGCTATTGCTACTGCAGTAGAAAAGGCAAACATGAAATGGTGAAATTTCCTTTAGAATTTGAGGATTCAGAACTACACAGCTCTGATGAAGGAACAGGACCTGCGGGGAATCCTCTTCTTTTAATAAAAGACCTGACAGTGACAGTCTTCTGGAAACTCAGTTACGTATGTGTGTACGTGTGCATGAAACAAAAGGGTGGAGAGGAGCTGGGGGCTGTAGTTACTAAATGGAGTATACGTGCTTTGTACTTACTAACCTTCTGCTGCTTCCAAGAACAGCTCAGTAAATCATTCTGCTTCCTCTGGAACTGCATACACCCCACTGTACATTTTCAGTGGGACTCCAGATGTGAGCAATTAGACCACGATGTGCTATTATGCTGCTTCCCATATATGAGACATGGCTAAGTAAGAATAAACCAGCTCCTTCTCCAAAATGTGCACAGTCCTTCCCAAACAGGCAGTGGTTAGCCCTCGGCAGGTCCAGCCAAGACTCGGGGTTTAAAAGCATGCCTAGGCAATGTCTTGACTGCATGTTTTCAAGGCCAGAGTGCATGGGGCCTTGGGCACCCTGGTCTAGTGGGGGGTGTCCCTGCTCATGGCAGAGGGGTTGGAACTAGGTGATCATTAAGATCTCTTCCAACCCGAACCACTCTAGGAAACTATGAACTGGGATAAAGTCCTATCATCTCCTGCTTCCCTCTTGTCCTACTCATGTGAAGATCTGTTGGCTCTGAGGCTGGTAGGCAGGATGTCAAGCAACAACCCCTTCCTCTTCCAGCTCCACAGCCACCTCATTTTGACAACCAGAATAAAGAAGGTCTCTGAAGCATAACGTCCTCGAGAGGCTAGTGACAGCTACTTGGACTGGACCCACCGAGAAGCTCCTCCAGGATTGTTCTCAGTTCTTGGATGTGAGGTTTGCCAGGCACCTGGGAAGCGAAGCTGTCGTTTCCACATGATGTCAGTCCTGTGATGAAATCCCAAGAACAAAATAAGCACAACTAGGCCAAGTTGGTCTGCTGGAGAGAAAAACTTAGGCCTTCAGTAACGCCTAAACAAGTGGCAACAGGCCACTCGTGTTGAGGTTTGTTTCCTTGAGAGATTCCAAACTGCTCTGAAGCCAGTAAACAAAAGCCAGCACTTTAGGAAGGCAGATATGTTTTTCTATTCTCTTGAGAAATTAGAGATGTTACTGTCTGTTCTGTGGGGAAGAAAACGTTTCTTGAAGCAGCTGGAAGGTTCCCATGCTGAGAGGAAGGCTCTAAGAAAGCACTCTGAATGCTCTTTGAAAAGGCACTAGAGAGATAGGTGTTAGAGGAAGACATTACAGACAATCTTGAAGAAATTATAACCAACTCTCCAACCCACGTGCATGACTGTAACAGAGGATTAGCTACAAGATCCTCAGTCTGATATCTCAAATGTTGGATTAGTTTTGAACGTGACTGGGCTGAGCGGACCCTACCAGATGGCTGTGATAACGTTAATCAAGTCATCTCACCTCTGTCTCCCTAGATTTATTCTTGCAGCATGGAGACACAGTTGAACTGTGTGAGGAGCAAAGCTCTACGTGATAACTGACAGTAAAGGGAGAGAGAGGGAACTATTTACAAGGCAGTTTGATGCTCAACTGTCTTCCAGCTATGCTGGAAGTGACTGAGAAGACCAGAGTGGTCACTGGCTGGGTGGTGCAGCTCATGACTGCTGAGTATTTGGAGGGTGGAACAGAGAACAGCAATGATTTAAGTGGATGTAATGGGTTACTATATTGGAAAAGCTGTATGTCTCTACCAAAACAATCACATATAGTCAAAGGGTATGTTAAGCCTGTCCAACAGAAGTTGGTCCTTCCCAATGTGTTTACATCATCTGTATAGAGTCTCACACACATTATTATCCTAACTAGGTGTGGAGTTAAGACATTTTATACCGTTATTATACATTTTGCTAGATCTTCAAACAATTGGCTGCAGAATTGCTTTGTACTCTCTGATTTGTGAAGGTTTTGGGAGTCCTTGACAGCTACAGAAGGGAGGTTCAGCTCTGCCTATTGACTAAAGCACCACCTGTCAGGAAGCCCTTTCCTTTCGGTGCAGATTCCCGGTCCACCCAGTTGAGCACCAGCATTTCTGTGAGCAATGAGAACTCTGCATTTCAGTTCCCCCACAGGAATGTCTGGGGCTGCTATAGCCCTGCAGGCAGCCAAAGAAGCAGGGAATGTGCTCCTCACAGCCAACACACCCTCAAGAAACATTCGTCTGCAGGTCTGGTTTTATTGTTTACTATTTTGATCAACCCATGACAACAGCAAAGCCTTCTCAGTAATGGAGGATTTCATGTGCAGCACACTGTCCCCTTCTAGACCCCTCTCATCCTGTCTCAGCAAGACACCCCACTGGGGAACCTAGAACCTCCAACAACATTTTTTTCTTGTACTTTTACAGATAAAGATGAGCCTGTTACCCGGGGAAGGCATAACTACATAATATCTACTTCTTTTCCTTTCATTGAGAAAGTACAGGTTGCTGGACGTGGAAAGAAAGTTGGAAGTGATGAGATGGAGGGGAGAAGTACAAAAGCAATCAAAAGGCAACTGCTTAAGTGATCAGGAGCACAGGAAGTGCTTTCCTCAATCCCTTCAGCCGAACACTGAAAGGAACAAGAAGCTCACCAGGCTAACACGTGGCTCAGACACTGGATTTTTTGATCATGGAGAATCATAGAATCATTAGGGATGATTCTCCAAGCTCCAGAGACCCAGCTCCCTCAGCCTTTCCTCATAAGGGAGGTGCTCTCCTTCCTTCATCATCTTCATTGCTGTACGCTGGACACCCTCCAGCAGCTCTGTGTCCTTCTGGAACTGAGGGGCCCAGAACTGGACACAGCACTCCAGATGTGGTCTCACTACTGCAGAGTGAGAAGTTTATGGGGCACTGGGCCCTCTGAGCACTGATGGAGTTGAGATGACACAAAGGGGTAAAACGATTCTTGCTAATGTGCTGGTGGGTCTTACAGACAGACCTTGACTCTAGAGTCAAAGGGGGAAGGGGATGAAACCAAACACAATAAAAATGAGCCTGGGGGTGGCATTCAATCACTGGGAATGAAACCAATAGCTCCGCTCAAGTGCATCTACACCAATGCACACAGCATGGGTCACAAGCAGAAGGAGCTGGAAGCCATTGTGCAACAGGATAACAATGACCTAGTCATCATCATAGCAGGATGATGGAGTGCTGCAGTGGATGGTAAAGATTGGTAAGGGAGGAGAGGCAGTGGGTGGCTCTTTATGGTAGGGAATGTTTTGATTATATAGAACTCAGTGAGTCTGATAAGATCAAGTGCTTGTGGGTAGGCATGAGGGTGAGGCCAACAAGACAATTATGCTGTTGGGAGTCTGTTAGAGACCACCCAACCAAGATGAGGAGGCAGCTGAAGCATTCTACAGGTGGCTGGCAGAAACCTCACCATCTCTAGCTCTTGTTCTCATAGGGGACTTCAACTTACCTGACATCTGCTGGAAATACAACACAGCAGCGAGGAAAGTAAGTGAATGCATGGAAGACAATGTCCTGACACAGCTGGTAAGTGAGAGCCTACCAGAGGAAGCTCTGCTTACAAGCAGAGAAGGTGTAGTGTGAGATGCAGTGGTTGGAGGCTACCTTTGGCTTAGCAATCATGAAGTGATCAAGTTCTTGAACCTTGGGTAAGGAGGGGAGGGGGGGGTGGACTTCCAGAGAGCAGACTTTAGCCTGTGCAGGACATTGGTTA
>VZRI01008519.1:74611-133427 GCA_013397515.1 Upupa epops | reverse complement strand
GCAGTGGGTGGCTCTTTATGGTAGGGAATGTTTTGATTATATAGAACTCAGTGAGTCTGATAAGATCAAGTGCTTGTGGGTAGGCATGAGGGTGAGGCCAACAAGACAATTATGCTGTTGGGAGTCTGTTAGAGACCACCCAACCAAGATGAGGAGGCAGCTGAAGCATTCTACAGGTGGCTGGCAGAAACCTCACCATCTCTAGCTCTTGTTCTCATAGGGGACTTCAACTTACCTGCCATCTGCTGGAAATACAACACAGCAGCGAGGAAAGTAAGTGAATGCATGGAAGACAATGTCCTGACACAGCTGGTAAGTGAGAGCCTACCAGAGGAAGCTCTGCTTACAAGCAGAGAAGGTGTAGTGTGAGATGCAGTGGTTGGAGGCTACCTTTGGCTTAGCAATCATGAAGTGATCAAGTTCTTGAACCTTGGGTAAGGAGGGGAGGGGGGGGTGGACTTCCAGAGAGCAGACTTTAGCCTGTGCAGGACATTGGTTAAGGGAGTCCCTTGGGATAAACTCCTGAAGGATGAAGGGAGTGGTTATCTTGAGCACACTCAGACAGCAAGTGCAGGAGAGCTTTGGATCAGAACTAGCCAGCATGGAATCATGAAAGGTACCTATCCCCTATCTCCTTCTACGACCAGGCGACCTGCCTAGTGGATCAGGGGAAGGCTGTGGATGCTGTTTACCTGGACTTTAGTAAAGCATTTGACACAGGCTCCCACAACATTCACCTAGAGAAGCTGGCAGCTCATGGCTTAAGACAGGTGGACTCTTCACTGAGTAAAAAGCTGGCTGCATGGCTGAGCCCAGAGAGTTGTGGTGAATGCAGTTAAATCCAGTTGGGGCCAACTACAAGCAGCAGGTCTCAGTATTGGGGCCAGTATTGCAAAGCATTGGGCATACATTTGCAAATTGGGCTGCTGTATTGATTTACTTGAGGGTAGGAAAGCTCTGCAGATGGACCTGGACAGGCTGGATCACTATGCTGAGGTCAGTGGTATGAGGTTCCACAAGGCCAAGTGCATGGGGTTACTTCAGTCACAGTAACCCCATGCAACTCTACAGGGTTGGGGAACAGTGGCTGGAGAACTGCTTGGCAGGAAAGGACCTGAGGTTGCTGACTGATAGCTGACTGAACAAGAGATGTGTGTCCACGTTGCCTAGGGAGCCAACGGCATCCTAGGCTGTATGAGAAATAGTGTGGCCAGCAGGGCTAGAGAAGTGACCATCTCCCTGTATTTCACACTGGTGAGGCCTCACCTGGACTATTGTGTTCAGGTTTGGGCACCTCAATACAGGAAGAGCATTGAGGTGCTGGAGCAGGTCCAAAGAAAGACCACAAAACTACTGAAGGTCCTGGAGATAAATTTCTTCATTGAAAAGGTGGTCAGGTAATGGAACAGGTTGCCCAGGGAACTGGTGGATTCACTGTCCCTAGAGGTGTTCAAAAAACTTCTGCATGTGGCACTTGGAAACACGGTCGAGTGAGCGTGGAGGCATTGGGTTGGTAGTTGAACTTGATAATCTCAGAGGTCTCTTTCCACCATAAGGATTCTATGATTCTAAATGTAGGCAGCTTTTCCTTTGACTACTACAAACAAACAGTGTTTGCATGTCTGTAGACAACATGAAGTGACCTTTCAAACCAGCCCATGCTAATGTCACAGAAAAAGGTGAACTACTTCAGTAGGCTTTGAAATAGAGACACCACAGAANCCTGAGATCCTAAAAATCCCCTCCCCAGCTTTTTTGTAGCCCCCTTCAGATACTGGAGGCCACAATAAGATCACTTCAGAGCCTCCTCTTCTCCAGACTGAACAACCCCGACTCTCTCAGTCTGGCCTCATAGGAGAGGTGCTCCAGGGTGGTTGTCCTGTTCCAAGGCACAAACCAGCCTGTCTGCTAAAACCTCAAGTAGAGCACATGAAACACTCAGCATGGCTGTGAACTGCCCTTTAACATCAGCAATTCAGAGCTGCTCTGCCTGTTTTACCCCAGAGGCCCCCCCAGATTTGCTGCCAGTGCCACAGTGCTTTGTGAGCCCCAACACCGCCCCTTCGTGGCTAAAGCTTCCTCAGTGTGGCCGGGCCACTCTGGGAAACAACTAGAGTGTTTATAGAAGGGGTGGGCTCCCCTCGCTGCCCGCCCTCTCCCCCTAAATCCCACGCCAAGCAGGAGATCAGAGCAGCTCCAACTGGTTACACAACTCTTTTATGACAATTATCAGCTTTCATTTTGCTCTCTGGAAACCAATGGACTGACTTTGTGTGCAACTGCTTTACCTTCAGGGAGTCTTGTATAGCAGCCTCAGTGCACATGTGTGCAGGGCGGTGGAAGAGGCAGCGATGGAGCAGAGAAGCACTGCCTGTTAGCATACCTTCGCATCTCCTCACATTCCTGGCAAGACCACACTATAAACTCAAGAGCACTTGCACAGATGCTCTATTCTGCTTTTTGCAGCAGCCAAGAGTACTCAGCGCACAGACCCCTCCCAGCATGAGCATGACCATCACCTAATCCCTGCTAGAGGTGTGGACACGGGCCATTTCCCCCTCGTATCTCTGCCTAAGGTCCCACTCTCCACTGATCCAAGCACGAAGCACAAATCACCAAGGGCCACCATCAACTGTGCAGTTCCTTGCTCTGCTGGGGCGGGTGAAAAGCAGAGTGCTCTGACACTTGTTCAAGGATTTCATTTCTCAATTGAAACTTAAAACACCTCGGCATGAGCAGCAGGAACAGGGTAACCCGATGCGTCCAGGCTCTGAGGTCCTCTCGTCTCCCTTTTTAATGTAATGACAGCCTTAATACCTGAGCACACACACGTGGGAAGGCATTGGTCTCCCTTGCCTAGGTGGGAACACCCCATGCTCCAGTGAGGATGTGCTTCCTGACTACTCTGCTCTCTGCAGCAGGCATTTTGTTATCACATTTACTCTTTTCCAAGCCTTCTCCCTTCTTTTTTTACCTCCCCCCTAAGAAGCTGATGGCTCCTTTATCAGAACCAGCCAGTGCAAACTGCTGGATGACACAAACCAGATGGCCCGCATCCGCTGCAGACTGGGACAAAAGATGGAAGCAGAAGATAATAATGAAGCACAGCTGTCTGATAAGAGTGTTTGAATTTTGCAGAGATTAGCTGTGAGAACAGGAAAGAGTTCTTTCTCTCCCTTCTGTTTGTTTAGCTTTCTTTAATTGTTTATTTTTAGGATGAAAAACATACCGGCTCAGACTTATCGAACAAGTTAAAGAGAGGCACAGGGAGAAATTTGTCTCATTAGAAACATGAAAGCCCCATCTCAGCCAAAGAGTAAACATGACTTTCCATTTCCCAGAGCCACGTAAGCTGGCGAAGGGCCGCTCGGCTCCTGGCCATCCTCGCTGGCGTTGGCCAAGAGCTAGGGCTGGTGTGGAGCAGCGAGCTCAGCCCATGGGTCCGCCTGGCTCCCCTGGCTCTGCGACAGAGAAGGGGATGGAGCAGGGCTGCACAAGCGCCATCTCACTTACGGATGGGATAGAGCAGCAGCAGGTCTCATAAAAAGGACTCCTCTCGCACAGCTAAATGCTCTCGTTATTTATCTGGGCTGCTGCAGCACAATCTGTAAGTGCAGGTTATTCAGCCTCTCCTGAAAGCCTGTGAGGGACTGTCTGTGCCTGGTTTCCACAGACGTGAAAAGAAGCTCTGGAAAAGAAGTGTTTATGTAAGGGGAACGAGCAAACAAAACATCTTGGAAGGAAGTGTTGCAGGGACTGAGGCTGCAGCTGCGGGATGACATGGAAATCTTTCCCGACGTGCTGCAAAGAGGGGATACCCGGGCTGCAACTGCCACTGCAGAATGGGTTCTTCTGTGCCCCTTCTTCTCTTGCCCACCTTGTGCTGAAGGCCAGTCCCTCCAGCTGAGGCAGTCTTTGAACATTTCCCACACCTGCAAACCTGCAGCCCCTTCTGTGGATCCCTGCTGGTGTGAAAGCTGCATGATCCGATCAGCGGGATACAACATCTCACTTCTCCTTTCTGAGCAGCAGGAAGCCCCGCGTAACACACTTGTACAAAGATCAAAGCAGAAACTCGATCCAAGCTCCCTGTTCACGCTTGGTATGAACGAGGATAGAGGCGGTGGGGTAAGCTGTGCTCTGAGTGCCTTACGCCACCCTGGAGAAGGGAAGCTGTGGTGGAGCTGATTTTCCCATGGCTGTGCATCCCTGGGGCCCTGCCAAGCAGCCAGAGGTGTGACACTGAGTGTCACCACACTTCACTGGCACTGCTAGAGCTCGGGCACTCCTAACACTGCGTTAGAAGACTAGGTTTAGGCCTTTAGGTCTACTCCTTCACTGGTCTTGAGGTGTTGAGACTACCCCAGAGCAGGAGGGTAATTCTATGGTGCTCCCCTCTTACAGTTAAAAGAGAATTAGCATGAAATGGAGAACAACACAAAGCTACTGAGGCCAGATAGGTTGTCTAAACAGTCTTCTTTGGAGAAGGGAGGCAACAGATGTCTTGTCCTGTTTTTCAGGATACATGGAGACTACGGCACTAATATGTGGGCAAAATGAAGTACAACTGACAGAATCGACATGGTGTGGTTTGTTCACATGAGCCAAACTTCTGGATTACTGGACCCCTCAGTTCAGAAGGACACAGAGCTGCTGGAGGGTGTCCAGCGTAAAGCAATGAAGAGGATGAAGGAAGTAGAACAGCTCCCTGCTGAGGAAAGGCTGAGGGAACTGGGGATCTGGAGCTGGGAAAAGAGAAAGATGAGGGGGGACCTCATTCCTGTCTATAAATCTGTGAGGGGTGGGTGTCAGGAGGATGGAGCCAGGCTCTGCTCAAGGTCAGCTGGGGATAGGACAAGGGGCAATGGGTGCCAGCTGGGACAGAGGCGGCTCCACATGAATACCAGAAGGACCTTCTTCCCAGTGAGGGTCCCGGAGCACTGGACCAGGCTGCCCAGCAGGGTTGTGGAGCCTCCTTCTCTGGAGACGTTCCAGACCCACCTGGCTGTGTTCCTGTGCCACTGGGTCTAGTGGATCCTGCTGTGGCAGGGGGATTGGACTGGATGATCTTTCATGGTCCCTTTAGATCCCTAATGATTCTATGATAAGTAATTACACTCTCAGTGCAAACGTAAAGAAACCAGCTGCACTCCTGAAGTTTGTTCGTTACCTTGAAGAAGCCTGACAATGCCCATGACTCAGATGAAGATCTACCTGCTCCTTCCCCTGCTGTCCCCTCTGATGTCACCAGTACAAGAATGTTTAGTTCACACCTATGAAAAAGCATCATGCTTGGTTTTGCTTAAAAATAAAAGCCCTCTGAGAATTGAATAATAACTCTGAAAACTCTGCACTTGCCTCCTAAACCCCCAGTGTGAAAACCCAATGCTGCTGCAGCGTCCAGATGTCTGTGCTGCACAGGCACCAGGAGCCACTTTGCTGGGTGTGGGAATGCACCGGGTGGATGTTGGACAGGAGCAGGGGTGCCAACACCAGCACAGCCCCAAGCTCTGCACAACTACCTGAATGCTGTGAGCACAGCAGACATGGAGCACAGTGATTTTTCTGATTTGAATGGCAGGAGAGTGATGAGAATGATGATTTATTTTAATAGCTACAGCAGCTGATGGCACTTGTTCAGACTGAAGCCTCCTGGATAATTATAATCAGTAGCAAAACACAGCGATTGCCCTTAAAAGCTTCCTATCTAATTAAACACATTACTCCAAAATTATTACAAAGAATATTTCTCTGCTGTCTGGGTTCATTTAGAGAAATGAAAAGCATTTTCAATAAGCACCTTATGTACATCTACAAGACTCAAAATTCCACAGGGAATTGCAGTTGCCTTGCCAATGTCTACTTTCTCTATAGAATCACAAATAATCCTGCTTGGAAAGGAGCTCCCAGATCCCTGAGTCCAACCATCCCCACACCTACAAAACCCTCAGTCCCTGAGAGACTGACAGACACAACCTGACCCCCTCCCTGCTGCCACTCGAGCAGGGCGGGAAGCACCATGGCTACAGGGTTCTTCAACATCTCCAGGCAGGGGGACTCCACCCCCTCCCTGGGAAGGCCCTGCCAGTGCCCAACCACTCTGGCTGCAGAGAATCTCTGCCTCAGAGCCAGTCTGACCCTCCCCTGCCTCAACTGCAGACCAGTGCCCCTGCTTCTGTCAGCAGGCACCAAGGAGCAGAGGCCAACAGCCACCCCTCCACAACCTCCCTTCAGGGAGTTGTAGAGGGCAGTGAGGTCCCCCCCCAGCCGCCTTGTCTCCAGACTGAACCTGCCTAGTTCCCTCAGCCTCTCCTCACACAACTGGTTGTCCCAACTCCTCCTGAGCTTGGTAGCTCTGGACCTGTTCCAGCATCAACCTGTCTCTCCTATCATGAGGGGCCCAGACCTGAACCCAGGACTCAAGAGGAGGGCTGAGTCCAAGGGCATGAGAACTCCCCTTCTTCTGCTGCCCATGTTGTTCCTGATCCAGGCCAGGATGCTGGTGGCCTTTTTGGCCCTCAGGCAATTGGCCTCAGCCAATTGGCTGTGGAGTCTCCTTCTCTAGAGATGTTCAAAACCCACCTGGACTGTTCCTACGCGACTGGATCTAGGGGATCCTGCTGTGGCAGCGGGATTGAATGATCTTTTGAGGTCCCCTCCAATCCCTAACACTCTGTAATTCTGTGATAAGCACTGATGAAGAAAAATGAAGCTTCAACCAAGAATCGTGCCAGTGGGTCCACGTGGATGCTGAGAGACCTGGTTTATGACCTTTGTAAAGTGTCCTTCCACGCAGCAGGAACGGTGAGAGAAGCACTGATGCTCTGCAGTGCAGCACGTTGCAATTAAATGCTCAGATTGGAGTGATAACGAGGTGCAATACCTAAGAACTGCGTTTTGTTCACTGTCTTAAGTAGGTCACATCTTTCTGACTCTGAACTGAATGTCTGTGCTGAGGGCCAAGCATGTGACTCTTTGTAGCCGTTCAAAAGCGAGCAGCAGCAAAGCCTTGGGGTATATAGATATTACAGCAGTCGTGCAACATCGTTCTGCATTCAGAAAAGCTTTGCTATTGGGTCAGGCAACAGCTACTAAGCAGCAACATATGATTTTATACTTTTTTTCATGATATCACAAGAAAATGTGGAACTGATATGAAACACCTGTGACAATGGAAAGTCACCACAGAAACCAGGGATTGTTTAGATGATGAAGAAATAATATCATAAGGCATGTGTTGCAAGGCAACTCAGTCTTGAATTGTAGAATCATTAGGGATTGGAAGAGGCCTCGAAAGATCATCCAGTCCAATCCCCCTGCCACAGCAGGATCACCTAGATCCAGTCACACAGGAACACAGCCAGGCGGGTCTTGAGTGTCTCCAGAGAAGGAGACTCCACAACCCCCTGGGCAGCCTGTTCCAGTGCTCTGGGACCCTGCCTGGCAAGAAGGTCCTGCTGATATTGATAGGGAACCTCCTCTGTTCCAGCTGGCACCCAGTGCCCCTTGTCCTATCACCAGGTGACCTTGAGAAGAGCCTGGCTCCATCCTCCTGACACCCACCCATCACATATTTATAGACATGAATGAGGTCCCCCCTCAGCCCCCTCTTCTCCAATCTCAAGAGACCCAGCTCCCTCAGCCTTTCCTCATAAGGAAGGTGTTTTACTTCTTTCATCATCTTCATTGCTCTACGCTGGACACCCTCCAGCAACTCTGTGTCGTCCTTGAACTGAGGGGCCCAGGACTGGACACAGCACTCTAGATGCAGTCTCACTAGTGCAGAGCAGAGGAGAAGAACCTCTCTTGATTTGCTATCCCACCCCTTTTCTCAATGTCTACTTTAAAACAAAACAACAACTAACAAAGAAAGAAGCAGCAGAATTTTTCAGGTACAAAGCTTTCTGTGTAAAGAAAGGTCCTAGAGGATCATAAGGCAACATCGGTGCAGTATGTGACACGGATGGATGTTGTTCATTCATTTTTCTTCACGGAGACAGGATTCCGTTTACATTTTATTTGCATCTTGTAAATATTTTCCTAGAATGCCAGTAGGACTCTGGGAAGCCTAAAAGCACACATTACCAGCTGAACATATGTAACCAAAGGTTTCCCTCTGCCTGAAGCTCAGCCTGTTCGAGGTGCTCTGATTTAAAGCCCTGTGATACTCTTACCGCATAGGAATGCGGTTTAACTGCATTCAAGCCTTTTTTTTGGAGAAGGATTTGTCAGCTCGTTTGTTTTCTTTCATGCATACACCTTCTCAGGCCTTTGTCCCGTGATATCAGTGGGTTTTTTGAAGGAGATCAACCTCACTATTGCTTTTAAGAGTCTGGAAAGGATGCGGTAGCTGCATGATAAATACTGGGAAACGGCGCAGGACAGTGTGGATTTCATGGAAACGTCGGCACGATTCTGCTCCTCAGCGTCGTGGCATTAAATCAGTTATAAGACAGAAGCAGACTGCTGGTGTGTGCGATGCCCAGAGGAGGAGACAGTTCCAGTAATAATTTTAGAGTCTGTAAAGTGACTCTAAAATGGAAATCTCAGCTGCAGTTCTCAGAGGACCCAGCTGAACAAGATGCACAAGCGCATGTCCAGTTTCAAACGCTAGTTGTTCTGAACTCAGCGAGACCACCCACAGGCTTGCAATCCCTTGAAGATCTGAGCCCTTAATTGCTCAGTAACTGCTGCAAAAAGACACCAGGTTTCCTTTGTATTGCTTAGTGCTACAAAGGGCTTTGCAAACACAAAGGATGGAGAAGCCCCACCGAAAGGATAAAGCGAGGAACCTGAGCAGCCTCGCAGGAGGGCTGCCTTTTGCTGAAATTCTCACAGCTCATCTCACGTTGAGACGCTCCTCCTGTTGAACTCCATATGCAGCAGCAGCACTCATTTTAGGCAGGAGCACACGGTTTTGGAGGCTTGAGAATTGTATGCTGACACAAACTCCTCATTTCTTAGCAAAAAAAAACCCAACTTATACCTGGAGCAAATCATTTCAAGCCCTGCTTGGGATGCCGAGCTGCTTTGGTACGAAGCTCTTCCCGCAGTTTCTCACGAGTGGCAAATGAACTCTAATGAGCTGAGGTTTTTGCAGTGCATGAAGGCAGGGAAGTGTTAATATCTCTGCTTTACAGATAAACAACTGATCTGCAAGGGGTCAGAAACCTCAGCTGCAGAAAATCTGGAAAGCTGAGCTGATTTTATTGGAGCTGCACTGATTTATACCAGCTGAACATATGGCCCCAGAAGATTAAGTAGTCTGAGAAAGCCGTGGCACATCTGGGACACTGCAGGGCCTGAGTCATAAGATCATCCTTCCTGCCCATAATACTTGCAAACATGCCTCTACTACGCAGGAGCCACTGCTAACTTTTTCTCTAACCTCTTGGCAAAGCGATAATGAAATTGTTTGAATGACTGAGCCCAGGGAAAGTTCGGGTTAGCTTATGATGTTGACAAAACCACCTCCTCTGGTTACTTTATCCATGACACTAGGCTGTACAGGTAAGCCAAAACTGTATAAAACACTGAATTCTTGTATTTGCACTCACAAACAGGCAAATAGCAAAAGGAATCAGCAGTCCAACACAAAGACAGAGTCTATAAACTGACACAACATCAGATCTGTGTTTCCTCTTTGCCTCAGCCCTATGCCACACGGTACAGGAGTAGCTGAGGGCCAGCACACTGCTGCAGAGGTGTTTCTCTGCCTGTGCTTCTTTCAGCATCAAGGGGCTTATGTAAGTGCACTGACATTGCACACTTTTCTAGCTATCATTTGACCAGGGAAGATGGAAGTTGGGGCTGTTCAGCCTGGAGAAGAGGAGACTGGGGAGATCTTAGAGCAGCCTTCCAGTACCTGAAGGGGGCTACAGAAAAGCTGGGGAGGGGCTGTCTCCAAGGGCTTGGAGTGGTAGGAGCAAGGGGAATGGTTTCCAGCTGGAAGAGGGGAGGTTGAGACTGGAAGTCAGGAGGAAGCTCTTCACCAGAAGGGTGCTGAGACCCTGGACCAGGTTGCCCAGGGAGGTTGTGGCTGCCCCCCAGCTCCCTGGAAGTGTTCAAGGCCAGATTGGCTGGGGCCTTGAGCAACCAGATTGGATCAGTGTTGCAGTTGACGTGAACTAGTCTTTGGTAAATAAGCAACAGGGCAAGGCATTCCTCATTTCCAAGAGGAAAACGATACATTAACTCTGTTTGAACGAAAAACAAAATAGGATGATCTTTTTGAACAAAGCAGAACAAACACAAACACCCCCAGCGCTGGAATGGAGAATGAATGAAAACTGTAATCAAACTATCCCACAAGTTCAGGAACACTCCACTTCTGCATCAGTTTTCATATGAAACACAACAGACGAGATTTTGAGAGTATGAGTAACTAACATCTTACACTGCGAGCTGTATTTATCCCGAACTGCAGAGTATTTATTTTAGCAGGCATTTATTTTAAACTAAGACTTTTAAACATTTGTTAAACTACCTACTGAAAAGAGGTCAACGTGAAGTGACCCCCTCCATAAGGAGAAAAGAAAAAAAAAGGGAGAAAAGTTTGCTTAAGCCTCCATTTCCAGCCTGTTATTCAACAACAAAGCAACATCTGCAAGCAGTTTCTCCAGAGCTCTGCGTAACCCAGCACCACCACCTGCTGTTTGGGAAGGAAGGTTCTGTTTCCCTGGTTCTGCACATGAAATCTCCTGTACCATGCACATGCGCAAGAAACCACCCGTTTCAAATGTTCAGAGATGAGAGGAAGAGGAAAAAGAAAAAGAAAAAGAAAAGAAAAGAAAAGAAAAGAAAAGAAAAAAGAAAAGAAAAGAAAAGAAAAGAAAAGAAAAGAAAAGAAAAGAAAAGAAAAGAAAAGAAAAGAAAAGAAAAGAAAAGAAAAGAAAAGAAAAGAAAAGAAAAGGAGAAAAGAGTAGAATTTCCCTTCTTCAATAACATATAATAATCTCCCTTCCCAGGGAGGGTGATGGGGTGCTGGAGGGGGATGCCTGGGGGGTTTGTGGAGTCTCCTTTTCTGGAGACGTTTTAAACTCTCCTGGACCTGGTTGGGTTGTCCTGCTGTGGCAGGGGGATTGGGCTGGATGATCTTTCGAGGTCCCTTCCAATCCCTGATGATCCTATGATTCTATATGGGAGAGTCAGCTCTGCCCATTCTAGCTATGGAGTGATCCTTGCTTGGATGTGGGGTGAAGAAGCTGAGCTGGTTATGCCAGCCATAACAGCCTGATGCTTCTGCTGTCTTGACTTAAGAATTCCTACAAAATCTTTCCAGACTTTGACAGTATATACGTCTTGCCTGCAGTCTGCTACCTGTCTTCCCCCGAATCCCGCAGCTTGCTAACAAAACAGCTTCTGTTGGCCGTATTTCAGCTGTTCTGCCTATGGGGGCTGCTGAAATTTCCTTGCTTGATGCTTTCGTGGGGAAGGTCAAATGAATACTGGCTTTCCAGGTCTATAAACATGGAACACAGAAAGGTCCAAAGTGTTTCGTTCCTGGTGAGGAGGCCTCTCATCCCTTCCCAGGGATGGTATGAAAAGAAGAACCTGTGTCATTTAATTATTACAGACCAGAAGGAAAGAAAATTGTAGCTGAGTGGGCCCTAAGAAAGCCAAGCAGAGATGTTCAACAGCATACAGTTGCCAAAGAGGCTGCTAAAAGCAGTGCCAGCTACATCTAGCAATTGAGCTTGCCTGCAGTCTGCAAGAGAAACTGATGGGAACTACTACAGGGCTTGCATTTCATACGGGCTGTTAAATCACAGCCCAAAAGCTGCCTTTTTTTCCCCAACAGCTTTCCTGCTTGAGAGGTAAAACTCTCCAGCCAGTCATTTAGGTCTACCTGCATCTCTCATCTGTCCCAAGACAGATGCTCTGCCTTGTATCTCATGCAGACACACACAGAGCGTGCGTAACAGGGCACATCACTGATTAACAGCGACAGGGTGCAATGCCTAACAGAGAGTAAAACGCTTGCCTGCTGCTAGTCAGTCCTGGCAATGAGCCATGATGTCAGCATTTCTGTGATGTGCGTTCCTGTGTCACCACTCTGGTGAAACACCGTGGCTTGGCTGTGGTGTCTGCACTTCTCATTCACCACAAAGAGGAAAGGGTTTGGGGGGGAGGGATGTTATTGCATGTTGTTACAGAATCGCCCAGATTGGAAAAGACCACTCGGATCATCGAGTCCAATCATTAGCCTAGCAGGGTCAAGCCCACAAGTAAATCATCTCCTTCAGTGCCATGTCTTCATGACTCTCAAATACCTCCAGGGATGGGGATTCCACCACCCTCCTGAGCAAGCTGTTGCAATGCCCAGCTGTCTCCCAGCAACCCAGGTCCTTTTCTGCTGGGCAGTTCTCAGCCCCTCATCCCCCAGCCTATAGCAGTGCCTGGGGCTGCTGTGACTGAAATGCAGGAGGCCAGCAGTTGACCTTCTTGTCCCTCAGACAATTGGCCTCAGCCCCTCGATCCAACCTGTCCCAGTCCCTCTGGAGAGCCTTCCTGACTTCAAGCAGATCAACACTTCCACAGCGTTTGGTGTCATCTGCAAACTATCTGAGGGTGCTCTCAACCCTGACATCCAAGTCATCAATGAAAACACCAAACAAGAACGACCCCAAAACTGAGCTCTGTGGGACACCACTAGCAACCAGTAGTCAGCTGGATTTTACCCCATTAATCACAGCCCTACTATTACTGCTATAACCAGCAGTGGAGTTTTTGTAGAGGAAATCCTGCAGAATTAGTTAGAAAATATGCACAGCAATACAAAAAATCCATGTGATGATGCTACGGCACCAAAGTTCTCGGTGGTTTTCAAGCTGGGTATGTTGGGAATTGCCCTTTTGGCATGTTTAACTGCAAATATGCAGTTACATATTATGGCTTGTTAACTTATTTCACTGAGGAATTAAAAGATCAAGTTATTTTCACTTTAGTTACCTCAAGGAGGCTCTGTATATAAAGACTTTTAAACACACTATTAATAAATCCTTTAGTATGAACCCAGCGTTGTCCTACTCTCAAGGAGAAATGGCCTCAGGCTGTGTCAGTGAGGGGATAGATTGGATCTGAGGAAGTTCTTTACTTCCAGTGCCAGAGCGGTTGGGCACTGGAACAGCCTGTCCAGGGAGGAGGTGCAGTCCCATTACTTCCAAGTGTTTTAAAGGAGTGCCAGAGCGGTTGGGCACTGGATGGTCAAGCGGTTGGGGAGATGCTGGGATGGGGGCTGGACTCGGTGATCCTGAAGGTCCTTTCCTGCCATGGGGATTCTATAACTCTACGATTTACTTAACTATCAGTGGATCAGCATCAGTCAAAAGCAAACACGTATCCATGCTTTCCCACTAAAGGGAATTCTACTCTGGTAGAATCATCATTTACTTCTCTGTATCAGTAATGTGAACATAAAAACACCACTACTTACAGAGAACTACAGACCTTGTGGTAATTACTTTCAAATATCTCATGCTCAGGATGGAGTTTAACTTTATCTGGGGGCTCGGACACCAGAACAAGCATGATCTGGAGGGCAAGAGCTATCCTCAAAACGACTAGTAAGCTGATTGTCTCACCTTGCACATTCCTTTAGGTAATTCTTCTGCCTTTCAGTCCCTTTGCTAGCTTACTGCTTGTTTCTGAGCTCTGACTTCACTTTTTGCTGGTTTCATAGATCTTCGAGAGTACATCCTTTCCTTTACTCCAGTGAGGGTGATGGAGCACTGGAACAGGCTGCCCAGGGGGGGTGAGTTTCCTTCTCTGGAGACGTTTCAGACCCGCCTGTGCAACTTGGTCTGGGTAATCCTTCTGTGTTAGGGGGATTGGACTGGATGATCTTTTGAGGTCCCTTCCAATCCCTAATGATTCTACGATTCTATGATTTCAGACAGGTAAGATGTAAATCCAGCAGTCATTTTTCCTCCTGAATGCTTTAAATAGGGAAGATCGCCTCTGGGCTTTACATTACAATTATTCCAGTGTGTATTATTTTTATAATCACTTCCACTCCAACTATGTGCTGACATTTACATATTCTGTTATAGGTTTCAGCATGTTCTCAGCTCTGACTGCGTTTTGCACTGCAGGCTAAATTCTTCTGTTATTACTGGTGTTATTTTTCTAATGTGTCTGCCTGAACTGTCCACGGGGAAGACACTCTGGGCTGATCATATGCTTTGTTCAGGTTAAAACTGGTTCAATTAATAATGGTCAATGATCAGAAGCACCTCTTGCATAGGTTACATGGTTTAACATGACAACATAAGTCTTCTGTCTTCTTTAACAAGTCACCTGTCCCTAAAATGACAGAGTTGATGGGCTAGTTATAGAAAGGGATAGAGGAAATAAACACAGGCTTTGATAGAGGCATCACTAAGCAAGCATACCTAGAAACCCATGGAAGGCTTCTCTATTATCTCACACCCCAGCACAACATTAAAGTCTACAGAAGTCCCAGATGAGAAAAAGAATGTGGAAACTCAATGGTTACCCTTCAACCTATTAAAGATGGAATATCTCACTTCTTATTCCCCTGTGGCTACAACAGGATAAACTGTGTGATGCTATGACAGCATTTTCATACCGAGCTCTCTGAAATGTTATTGACTCATGCAGCAGGGGCTGCTCATACGGTAGCTCTTTTCATTCTCCCTCGTGTTTCTGCCAAGGTATGGATCCTCATGCCACCATGTTTACATAAGTAAACAAACAGGGACAGCTAAGTAAACAAACAGGGACAGCTCTACCTAGGTCAGGTAGCTCACAGCCTCAGCAAGCCTGACCTTCAATGACTCCAGGGATGGGACTCTCACCACCTCCCTGGGCAGCCCATTCCAGCCATCCACCACCCTCCCACTGCAGAGCTTTGTTCGCATCTCCAGCCTCAATCTCTCCTTTCCCAGTTGAACCCAGTACTCCTTGTCCTGCCCATACAATCCATTTGGAATAGACCTGCCCCTGCCATCATGTGGGCCCCCCACAGGGGCTGGAATGTCAAAAGAAGAGTTCCTGGAGCCTTCTCTCCTCCAGTCTGAACAGCCCCAACTCTCTCAGCCTGTACTCACAGGAGAGATGCTCCATCCCCCTGATCATCTCAGTGTCCCTCCTCTGGATTTATCTACATTTGTATCTACATTTTTCTTGTGCTGAGGGATCTAGAACTGGACACCAAGTCTCACCAAAGCAGAGCAGAGGAGCAGAATCACCAAGATCCAATCTAACCCTCCCCTGCCTCAACTGTATCATCTCCATGTCTTTCCTATCCTGAAGGGCATAGAACTGAACACAAGTCTTGAAAGGAGGCCTCACAAGGGCTGAGTCGAAGACCACGAGAACTTCTCCTGCTGCCCACGTAGTTCCTGATCCAGGCCAGGATGCTGCTGTTGGCCTTCTTGGCCACCTGGGCACAGTGCTGGCTCCTCTGAAGCTGGCTGTCTCCAGCACCCTCAGGTCCTGTTCTACTGGGCAGCTTTCTAGCTCCTCATCCCCCAGCCTGTAGCAGTGCCAGGGGCTGTTGTAACCGAAATGCAGGAGCCTGCACTTGGCCTTCTTGTCCCTCATTTACTTAGTAATTATGCATACAGGTTTGTGGGGTTTTGTCAGTATTTGAGGTGGTATTTACCTTCACAGATATTGAAATTTACCTCTGAATGTGTAAACACGGGCATGTGAGCTGGAATTGATCTCCTTTCTACCCCTGACATCTATTCCCTGGTAAGTAGGACTCTAATTCAGTTTCCAAGCAAGTGTCCTTGTCTTTCAAAGCAAATAAGACACCCTTCCACATCCAGACTGACTGGAGGAATGGCTGCTGGCCCCTGCTGGCCCAGAAGTGACAGCCTGAGCTGGTCTTGGCCAAAATTTTGCCAGGAACTGCTTTATCTATGAACGTAGTCTACAGCCTCATTTCAGCTGAGAATCAAGAAAAATAAATAGAAGTAATTAGGCTGAAGATGCAAAACTCATTTAGGAAAGGTGAGGAACCTAGGGTAATTAATGCTTTGAGAGCTTTTGCTCCGCTTAGAAGGGGGTCTTCTATAGCTGTGAATGGACAAAGGAGAACAAGGAGAAAACCAGGGACCAGCAGCCACCACAGCTTCATCCTGACAAAGGTCTGTGTCAGGAAGCTTTAGCAGAACGCATCCAACGAGGCATGTCAGAAACGTCAGCGTAATTCATCATGCACTGAACTACACTGCTCAAAAGGGACTCCCAGAGAAAACAACTGACCCAGCACGTCCTTTGTCTGGAGCATTGTGTTTCTAGGGAGACAAGTGGGGCACGAGACACAGGCTGCTGATTTTGGCTCAGATCAAGGTGTAGTTGAGTGAATCAGAGTCAACATGTGCAGCTTGGTGGTGTCATCTCCAGAGGGGTCATTCTAAAAGGTCCCCTCTGAGACAGAGTGCTAAGGGAGGTCACACACTACCATTTGAAGTAGTACATGAGTCAAATATTTGAGACTTACGGGTTAAATGAAAAATAGGACAGACAGCCTAAGCTGAAAAGTTCCTGCTCCATCAGTTTTCCTTGTGCCAGACACCTGTTACCTGCATTTTTCTCCCCTCGAACATATAAAGTATGTCTGTATTAAATGTATAGCACATGAGCAGACCCAGTAGGGGGTAGCAGAACCTAGTCTACCTTAGCAGTCACTTGTGGTACCTAACACATACTCAGCTGTTAGAAGTACTGGTACCTGAGTCTCTGCTTCAGGTGTCAGGAGGAATTGGCCAGGCTTTGCTCACTGGCATCCAATGACAGGACAAGGGGCACTGGGTGTCAGCGGGAACAGAGGAGGTTCCACATCAACATGAGAACAACCATCTTCACAGTGAGGGTGACAGAACACTGAAAGGGGCTGCCCAGGGGGGTTGTGGAGTCTCCTTCTCTGGAGAAATTTAAAAGCCTGCCTGGAAATGTTCCTGTGTGACTGGATCTAGGGGATCCTGCTGTGGCAGGGGGATTGGACTGGATGATCTTTTGAGGTCCCTTCCAAACCCTGACAGCCTGTGATTCTGTGACGTAAATGATGATACCTGACCTCAACACCAAAGCACTCAAAGCACATCTGCTCAACAAGCTAAGTTTTTCCTATTCTCATCTCATGGTTTCCTGTTGTTTTACCATCTGGCAATACAGCTGAGCTACAGGATTTTGTGGTGCCGCTCCTCCAGTGAAAGCAACGCAAAGATGGACCCAGGAGTCAGAAAAAGTGCTAGCCCAAGGCATGGGATTACTGAGTAAGACTAATTTTATAGCCCATGTATCAGGCAGGGAAATTTTCTCCACATTCTCAGACTTGCACTAAGTGCAGTACTAGAGGCACAGAGAGAAGCAAAACACTATTCAAAAGTGGTGGCAGAGTTTCCACCTTGCCTGCCAGTGAGATAGCATCGCACTGCAACTGAGGAGCGCGCTAAGATTTTCTGAGCTGTGAAAAAATGTCATGTTTCCAAGAAGAACATGCCTTTCCTATTACTTGGGTAAACTTCCCAGTACAGCTACACACCTCCTTTAGGTTATATTCCAGTTTGTAAGAGGCACAAGGATCCCCTAAAGTCATTTCTCTCCTGAGCTAAGGGGCAATACTCTTCCCACATTTCTTTTCATGAGCCTTGCCACTGCAGCAGTAAGAAGTTCCATTTCACCAGTGTCTTTTTATCCTTCCAATCTGTTTCTCCCAGAACAGAATGCTAAGAAACCCCATGGTTTCCAGCTCCTTGCCCATGTCAGGACATCGCTGCCTTCCTGACGCACTGCTGCCAGCTGACTCTCTTCTTTGAACCTCTCTTCTCCTTGCAAATCCTCCCTCCTTTTACTTTTCTTCACTGCTGTTGACAACTGCACCCTTTCCTCCCTCTCAGACTCTCACATCTCCTGTTCCCTTTGATCCTCCTTCCCCCAGCCTCTACCCCACAGTCAAGTTCTGAGAAAAAGCTGCTCAGATACTGTTGGGAGTTTGGTTTTCTGTGCTGCTGGGTCTCTTAATATGACGAGAACGTGACTCTTTACTGAAGTGCAGGGTAATCAATTGCTTACGTTTTGACAGCTCTGGCTCCACATTCAGTCTAATTTTGACTAGTCTGATGCCAATGCCCTCCAAACAGCTCAAGAGTTCAAACTTCAATCGTAGCCTGCCAAACAGGGCAAGTTACCCTCCCTATTGGCTTTGTGGTGAATTCAGACTGTCGTGTTACTCTGTGCAGTAAGCTTGAGTCTCTTAAACTTGAAGATCAGCATACTGCAGATCAGCTGCAGAGTTCGGGACTGATCGCTTCTGTCCTCATGTCAACTTCAAAACTTCTAGCTTATTATGAGGAGAAGGACTGCAGGGGGCTGCCTGGGGGGTTTGTAGAATCTCCTTTTCTGGAGATGTTTGAAACCCGCCTGGACCTGGTTGGCGTGTCCTGCTGTGACAGGGGTATTGGACTGGATGATCTTTCAAGGCCCTTTCCAATCCCTAAGGATTCTATGACTTGGGGGTGTTGGTTGATGGAAAGCTCAATAGGAGCCGGCAATGTTCGCTTCCAGCCCAGAAAGCCATCCACATCCTGGGCTGCATCAAGAGAAGCATGAACAGTGGGGTAATGGAGGGGATCCTCCCCCTCTATTCTGCTCTCGTGAGACCCCACCTGGAGTCCTGCATCCAGTTCTGGAGCCTGCAGCACACGTTCAGAGAAGGGCCATGAGGATGAGTGGAGGGCTGCAGCATCTCTCCTATGGGGACAGGCTGAGACAGTTGGACTGTTCAGCCTGGAGGAGACTCTGCAGGGAGATCTTAGAGCAACCTTCCTGTACCTGAAGGGGGCTACAGGAAAGATGGGGAGGGGCTATTTCCAAAGGTTTGTAATAGTAGGAGCAGGTTGAATGGTTTCAATCTGGAAGAGGGGGGGTTTAGACTGGAAGTCAGGAGGAAATTCTTCACAATGAGGGTGCTGAGACCCTGGACCAGGTTGCCCTGGGAGGTTCTGGCTGCCTCCTCCCTGGAAGTGTTGAAGGCCAGACTGGATGGGGCCTTGAGCACCCTGGTCTAGTGGGGGGTGTCCCTGCTCATGGCAGGGGGGTTGGAACTGGATGATCTTTAAGGTACCTTCCAACTTGAACCATTCTAGGAATCTATGAAAAACAGTACAATAGTTTTCCTTTGTTTTCCAGGATGTGCTAAGGCTCCCACTAAAATCTTGTCTTGGACTTACAACAGCCATCCTTCTCCCTGGCTTTCAGAGGGGACCTCCAGAAGCAAGCCTTCAGCGTTCGCACATTGTGAATAGTCTCAGATTGCACAGAAAGGATTTAAGACCAAGGCTGGGATAGAAATTAAAGTCTGCCTGTCTAGGGGTTCCAAAACCCTAGAGGGATATTCTAGCTGAATTCATCAGCACTCAGACCAACCTCCCCCACTGACCCTCCCTGAAAGAATACATTTTAGGCCTCTGCTTTCTCACTTTTCACTCAGCACTGACTATGTCATCTTTGTGGGTCACTCAGGAAAACAAAAATAAACACAGTCCATGGTAACCCCTCCTGTATCATTTTGTGGCTGGTTCCTGCATCGTAAATGGTGTGTGATATGGCTGTATTGCCATGGCTACCTTTTCCAGCACCAAGTGCTCTCTCACTGCACCTATCCTCTCCGTTAGACCCAAGTTTGCATCCAACTGATGAATCTTAGAAAAGTTTTTCTGGGATTTAGCACCTCCTCAAAGTCAGCTAAGGAGAAGTCTACCGCTGACAACATGACAGCTCTGTAAGCACTAGAACACCTATATTCCACCCCTGGTTACTCACTCTCCCCTTCTTCTGAGCCAAAGGGCTGTGCAATCATGCACATCTGTGCAAACACAGCATGTGAAAGCTCCTGGTGGTCTGCGGCAGCTCACACTCTCCTCCTTGTGGTTTTGGCTGTAATGGGGTCTGATGAAGGACAGTGTCAGCATGAGATATAAGATGTTTCTCAGCCAGCTTGCACTGAAAGTAGACACTGTCCGTGGGCTTTCAACCAACCAGACAGTCACACGTCTTATTTGGTCTGATAGCTTTTGAGGTCACAACGGTTTCTACTGTCCTTTTTTTCACAGCTGTGAAGTCACTAACAGGATGAGTGAAAAAGAAAATGATGACTCAATGTTAATATAAAAAATTAGGGAAAACTATCTAAAACCTTGAGATTGATTTAGTTTTCCTTTCCCTTCTGGGACCTGTGTGTGGACAGGCAGCAGAGTGTGATCAGTAGTGGCTAGTAAAATGTATAAATGAGTGAGTCTACCAGCTGAACCCCTATGGAAAGCCAGCTTGAAAAGATGTCCCCAAGAATTAGGTTGATAGTGTGATCAGGCGGCAGATACCACAATCTCCTGGCTGGCTGTGCTGGTACCTGTGTGGGAAGATTGGACTTAAACCAATCAGTTCATTTCCTGGGGACTGGAAATCTTTTTTTGTTCTGTTCTAAGAAAAGGCTGTAGTTGAAATATTTCTGTTCTTGGAGGAAATTATCTCTAGGACTTCTGTGGCAAATGACTTTTAAATCACAAACCTCCAGGCTGCAATGGAAAGCACTGTTAAGCTGACAAAAGGGAATGTTTTTGTGAGTTGTGTGAGATGATAGAATCCTCATGGCTGGAAAGGAACTCCAGGATCACTAAGTCCAGCCCTCATCCCAACAGCTCCCCAACCCACAGACCATGGCCTCAAGTGCTGTAGCTCCTTGGTTTTTAAACACCTCAAGGGATGGTGTNTGCTGCCCTTCTCTGGCCCCACTCCAGCCCCTCAGTGTCCTTCTGATACTGTGCTGCCCAAAACTGGACCCAGTAATCAAAGTGTGGTCTCACAAGTGTAGAGTACAAGGGTACATACCATCACCTCCTTCTTCCTCCTGCTTACACTGTTCATGATCTAGGCCAGGATGCCTTTGGGGACCCTGCTGGCTCCTGTTCACTCAGCTGTCAACCAACACCTCCAGGTCCTTTTCCACCCAGACAGCTCTGCAGCCACTCTTCTCCCAGCCTGGACTGGCCAGGGAGGTGGTGGAGTCCCCATCCCTGGAGGTGTTTAAGGACAGACTGGCTGTGGCCCTGAGTGCCCTGGTCTGGCTGATGTGGTGATGTCAGGTCATGGGCTGGGTGAGCTCAGAGGTCTTTTCCAGCCTCAATGCCCATTGTCTGTCAATCTCTTGCCAATGACTGCTCTGAGGATGACAGATCTTCCTTTAGCTCTTTCAGATCTATCCAAATTGCTCTCTAATGAGTAATAATCCAGACATTTAACTCAGTTTCTTCCTCAGAAGGCAGCTCATTAAGATTCATGACAGGAGAAATGAGTTTGTTGTGCTGCTCAGCAGCATGCCAGGGCTTCAAAGAGATAGCACTTTCCTTCTCAGAGGGGTTTTACTCTTAAAGTATGCACCCCAAAAAGAGAGGATTTAGTACCCTGAACTGGGCAAGAACAACCCCAGGGATCAGTATAGTTTGGGACTGACCTGGTGGAGAGCAATGTAGGAGAACGGGACATGGGGGTTGTGCTGGCCAGCAGGATGGCCATGGGCCAGCAAAGATGTTGTTAGTCTTCTCTAATCTTAAGGGTTCTTGCTGCGAGGTTCTGTGGAAATGAGATGGCACTACATGGAAACACTAACCAAGTTTGCTAAAGGGAAAACATCTAAGAAAGGAAAAGGAAATCAGTAACTCAGTGGAATTAATATTCTTTGGCACTGAAAAGGGAGTAAGACAGTCAGGAAGCAAAGTCACCAGCTAAGTGTCCTCAAAATATCATACTGCAGAGCTTTAGTCTTCCCAACAATTCACAGAGCTGACCTGTTTTCACAGTGAGATGGATCCATTTGCTTTGGAGAAACCTATGATAGTTGCTGTTTCACTTGAAACTCTCCAATGCTGGTATTATTTGGTTAGACTTCCATGTTCTCTGATCCTTCTGTTTCCTGGTATTTGATCCATGACATAACCTTCCACTGGATGATTCATTTCAGCAGACATAATATTTACTTGAGGCCTGCTTTCCTTTCCACTGTTCTATGCTCTCTACAACACAGTCCATTTCTTGTGTAGTTTTACCACTGATTTGGTGTTGGTACTGTGAAGAAGACTCTGCCTTGTGCACTGAAAAGGAAGCAGTTTGTGTGCAATAGGAAGAGATTGCATTATCTCAATCAGAGAACACATGGTCCTCTAGTTGAAAAGTAAATATAGAATGTTATTCTTACTACAAGAGCACTGGAATCCAGACACAGTGTTAGTTCCATTTCTGATACCTACACCCTGTTGAAGGTGGATCAGTCACTCAGCTGACAATGAGAATCACCTTCATGATGCAGCACACGTGATAACAACCATCGTTGCAGGAATGTTTTAGACTTGTATATAATGATTGTATGTGCTTTTTGCACTGTTATGTGTTGTGTAAAGGGGCTATTACTGTAAAACAATAGGAGAGAGATCCATTCATGAAGGGAGAGGAGCATCTCCCTGCTGAGGAAAGGCTGAGGGAGCTGGGTCTCCAAAGCTTGGAATAAAGGAGACTGAGGAGAGACTCCATCACTTGATCAATATGGAAAGGATGGGTGTCAGGAGGAAGGAGCCAGTCTCTGCTCAGTGGCACCCAATGCTAGAACAAGGGGCACCAGATGTCAGCTGGAAAAGAAGAGGTTTTACATCAAAACTAGAAGAAACTTCCCCCCAGTGAGGGTGACAGAGCACTGGAAAGGGCTGCTCAGGGAGGCTGTGGAGTCTCCTTCTCTAGAGATGTTTACAACCCACCTAGCCATGTTCTTGTGCAGCTGGATCTAGAGGATCCTGCTGTGGCAGGGGGATTGGACTGGGTGATCTTTCAAGGTACCTTCCAATCCCTAACAGTCTGTGATTCTCTGATCCAAATTGGATATTTTCTAGTGGATTAACCTTGATTTTCTCGATCAAACACCTTTCTCACACAGAAGTCTACTTTTGCACTGCAGTCACTCTTGGAAGTAAAAGAAAACAGAAATGAAGGCCAAATTCATAGTCATTGAAGAGTTGCCCCTAAGCTTAGAAGAGGGACAAATTAACCAAACCAGCTCTTTCAGAATTGTTTAAAATTCTGACCATCACAATATGAAATTTGTTAGTGATGTATTCCCTGGCTATGCTATATTCACCAGTGGGAAAACCTAAGAGTTCACTCCTGGAACAGTTCTTTTTTCTCTTGGAGAGACTTCAAGACCACCTTAAGAAATATATACATGTTGATGTTCATTAAGTTTCCAGCTGCCAGTACTGGGTATGGTTAATTCATTCCGCATCGTTAAAGAGGATTTCCAATTGTTGTGATAGAGTGGGATGGATCTCGGAGATCATTTTCCATTGATATATATTTATGGATTTCAATGGCACCTTCGTATTTCTGAGACTCTAGTAATGGATCTAGTAATTCTAAAATGTCTCCATATTTTGGCCATGGTTTTATGCACCTGTGGTATTTTATTGTCTCACTGAAAGGATCAAAGCGCTGGCAAGGAAACCAGTGGGATCTCCATCCAAAGAGACACCAGCAGCAGCTCCCTTGCTTTGCTTCTTTATGACTTGCTGCATGGGCCATGACAGAGTGGAATGGGTTGCTTGCCTGATGGCTTTACCTTTAACCAGTCGCACAACATGTGCTGCTCAAAGCTGTTTTCCATTCATATTGTGAGATGATGAGGGGGGTGGTTGTGGACCATAACTGTCTGTGTGCCTGAAGCCCAGAAAGCCAACCATGCCCTGGGCTGCATCAAAAGGAGCAGTGACAGTCAGTCGAGGGAGGTAATTCTCCCCCTCTACTCTGCCCTGGTTAGACCCCACCTGGAGTAATGTGTCCAGCTCTGGAGTCCCCAAGATAAGAGGCACAGAGAGCTCCAGGAAGGTGTCCAAAGGAGAGCAGCTCAAATGATCAGAGGGCTGGAGAACCTCCCCTACCAGGACAGGATTGAGCAAGTTAGGGTTATTCATCCTGGAGAAGAGAAGGCTCCCAGGTGATCTTCTAGCAGATCCAATATCTGAAGGGGACTACAAGAAAGCTGGAGCAGGGCTTTGATATGGGTGCCTAGTGAGGGGACAAGGGGAAAGAGTTACAGACTTGAAGAGGGGAGACTGAGGACATAAGGAAACAATTCTTTCCTGTGAGGGTGGTGAGATGCTGAAACAAGTTGCCCAAGAATTTGTGGCTGCCCCATCTCTGGCAGTGTTGAAGGCCTGGTTGGCCAGAGCCCTGAGTATCCTGACCTAGTGAAGGTGTCCCTGCCTGTGCAGGGGGAGTTGGAACTAGATGATCTTTAATATCCCTTCCAACCCTATGCATTCTATGATTCCATGAAATCCTTCCCATCTTGGAAGAGATGCAGGTTCAAGAACACTGGTAGTGCCAATAATTCATTAGGTGCACCTGGTGGAGTTGGCAAACCGAGCTCCTCTTTGACAAAGCAGAACTTACTGACATAAGACAGGCTTTTAATCACCTTTTGTTTGGCACAAAACACTACTTTACTCTTCTAAAGGGAAAAAATGAATCAGGTTTTGAAGCATCTAGAGCTCAATTTGATGTTTAGTTCAGGAAAGACAATGTCACGTTAAAGACACAATGATGGAAAGCTGCTGAAAGCTTTTATCCACACTCCAAAGGAGGTAAATATTTATGCCATTATAAATCTAACTGTAGTTCTTAGAAAATGTTGTTGAAAAGGAGAGTAAATACCTGATCTAAAGGAAAGCTGTAACTGAAATAGTTTCTCTTCTAGTTTCATATTCCTTAGTAAGATGAAATTATGCTCGATATCTCTATAGATTCCATAATGATCCCAATGTGAATTCAATGCCTAGATGGAAGTTTCAAGATGTCAATACAAAGGTTAACCAGAACAGGCAAATATAGCTGTGTGAGACATCCCTAAAGCTTTTCCTGTAATGATAAATGAGAGTAAAGTGAAGATAAATTTCAATGGAATCAAGAAGAAGACTGAAAGGGAAGACGGAGTGAATTAGTTCGTGATCCTTAATCACGGTTCAAGGACAGGCTCAACAGATTTGGACAATGGTGAAATCAGAACTACTTGTTACAATTAATCAAAGCTAAAGCCAAAATCTAAAAAGCAAACAATTAGAGCTGGTGAAATAGCAAAGTCTGTATTTCAGTTCTTTAATGTTTAGACCAAGGCTTGGATCTGATTTTGTTCCACGTCTAATAGGTATGAGAAACACGATTTCATTCGTCATCTGAGCTGGTATCTGATAACAAAAAAAAAGTCATATTCTGGCCAATATAACATATTTTAAATTATAGTTCACGATCCTCTGCTTGAAGCACAAGTTTTTCTAATTTAAATAGCTCTGCCAGCGTGTGCTCCCTCCTACATGTTTTCACAAGCATTATACTAGTTGATTTTGTAAGCTGATAGCGTTAAGAGAGGAGTTTCTGTGCAGACATTCATTAGCCAACCTGCAGTTTATGTTTTGCACTCAAGATGTGAGTTTGTTTGGGTTAGTTTGTTTCTTTTCTCTCCTCCTTTGAAATTGATAGAAGGAAGATCACTGTAAGGTTCCTGCTTTCTAACAGCAGAGGTCATTGCTTGCCTGATAAATCAAAAACCTTTCAGCATGTGTTCTTGATGGTGAGAGGTCTGCTCTAACATATCCAAGCCTAGTGGATTGAATTTATTCTTAGCTTGAACTAAGTCTTAAATCACAGAATCACAGACTGATAGGGTTCTGAAAGATCATCCAGCCAATCCCCCTGCCACAGCAGGATCCAGCTGTACAGGGATTAGAAGGGAGTGGTTACTGGATCAAAAGAGCTTCACCTCTTCCTCTACTCTGCCCTGGTGAGACCCCATCTGGAAATCTTGTGTTTAGCTGTGGCTCTTGTTCCACAAGGACATAGAGCTGCTTGAGAGTCCAGCCCAGAGCTACAGAGATGATGAAGGGTCTGAAGCATGTTCCTGATGAGGAGAGGCTGTGGGAGCTGGGTCTCTTTAGCTTGAGAAAAAGGAGCTTGAGGGGTGACCGCATGAATATTGATCAATGTGGAAAGGGTGGGTGTTAGGAGGAAGGAGCCAGGCTCTGCTCAGCGGCACCCAGTGCTAGGACAAGAGGCAAGGGATGTCAGCTGGAACGGAGGAAGTTCCACATAAAGATGAGAAGAATCTTCTTCACAGTGAGGGTGCCAGAGCAGTGGAAGGGGCTGCCCAGGGAGGTTGTGGAGTCTCCTTCTCTGGAGATACTTTTACAACTGGATTTAGGCGACCCTTCTCTAGCAGGGGGATTGGACTAGATGATCTTTTGAAGTCCTTTCCTATCCCTGGCATTGTGTGCAAGGATGGTCCTTCTAGTTGCAGATGTCATTCATCTTGCATTACCCCTAGCGAGTGACAATTCAGAATGGTTCGTGTTGACTTCCAAGTTCCACTTTTCCCTCATCTCTGACTGCTGCTTTAAATTTATGTGTCATGGCTTGAAATTCACTTATATTCATTATTATTACAATCTATAGAAGCAGTTTTCATACCTTAGATTAATAATTTCTCTCTAACCTAGAACAGAGTTGTTAAGGTTTACTAATGATGGTTTAGACCTTCTCTAGAAAGCAAACCTAGGCTTCCTTTCTGCTCATCTCTAAAGAGGATCTGCAGAACTGGACACAGTCTACAGCATCTACTTTCAAATTAGGTTGAAATACTTTCATTTCAATGTCCAGCAGCAACGTCTGTTTGCCTATGTGCGGATGTTCCTGCAGTAACTGATCTAAATCTAGTCGAGATTAAGGGAATTTATGTTGGGGCAGCTGAAATAGACACTGTAGTCTTAATGACTGAGATAAAATGATGAAACAAAGCCACAGTGCAGTTTCAGCCCTGAATGGTGGATTTAAAGCTGGTGGTACCATCTAGTGGGCAAAGAAAGACCTGAAAAGTAGAAATGCAAATCACAGAATCACAGTGTCAGGGTTTGCAAGGGACCTCGAGAGATCATTCAGTCCAATCCCCCTGCCACAGCAGGAGCCCCTAGATCCAGTCACACAGGAACAGGCCAAGCACGTTTTAAACATCTCCAGAGAAGGAGACTCCACAACCCCCCTGGGCAGCCCCGTCCAGGGATCTGGCACCCTCAACAGGAAGAAATTTCTTCTCATCTCGCTGTGGAACCTCCTCTGTTTCAGCTGACACCTGGTGCCCCTTGTCCTAGCATTGGGTGCCCCTGAGCAGAGTCTGGCTCCTTCCTCCTGACCCCCACCCTTTCCATATTGATCAACATCCATGGGGTCACCCCTCAGGCTCCTTTTTTCTAAGCTAAAGAGACCAAGCTTATTCAGCCTTTCCTCTTAAGTCACCACAATTCTTGTTTATTGAAACTTGTTTATTGAGGTTTAGGAAATATAATGGCAATAGATACCACTTATAAGAAAGAATCACAGAATTACTGAGGCTGGAAAAGACCTCTAAGATCACCAGGTCCATCTGATGACCTGATATCACCACACCAGCTAGACCAGAGCACTAAGGGACACATGCAGACTGTCCTTAAACACTTCCAGNTCCCTCCCGAGTCTCCTCTTTTCCAGGCTAAGTCATGTTACCAATGACATCAACCAAATAGGATTGGCCTGTAATTTCTTTCTCATAGTTGTCAAGCACTGTGTTCTAGTCCTTTAGCACTGTTGGTTTGGGACTGTACAACAAATCTGCACAGTCTCACTTTATTTTATATTCATTCTTCTCTCTGCTATCCAAATTCTACATCTTAGCTCTTACTTTTATTTTTATGTAGCTCAGAGAGTGAGCACGACAAATCTTAGCTTTATTTTTGACTTTAGAGCAGATATTTTGCCTTTTTGTCATCTTCTAGCCACTTCAGACTCACTCCTGGCAGGTTTCACAACTCCTGTTTATGTGCAATACGTTAGTCTTAAGAACCACCAAATTCTTACAGGGTGGGCGGCTCAGTACATTTGCTATTGTAAAACAAGAAGGCAAAATGCTATTTCCAATTCTTCACCTCACTCTTTGAGGGACTTTGAGTAATGAGATTTATAAACTGTCCTTTGCTTTCCCTGTCTCTGAAAAGTAATGGATCTAATCACCTCGTCTGGTAAATCAGGTTTAAGCTTTGATCAAAAAATTTCACCAACTAGTTTCAGTTTTCAATGACTTAATGCTGGTGGCGAATAACTGCTTCTCCACTCGGGACACTGTCCCACAATAAAGAATAACTGCAGTGCCTCATGAACAACTCCGTGTGCCAGTCAGTATTCTTAACTGATCTTTCATTTGTGTATTGCTGATGGTGAGTAACCCTGTTACAGTTGGTTCAACAGGACCCTGCTATTCTCACATGATGATTTATAAGTGAAGAGAATGAGCAACACACCCCTTTAGAGCCCATCCCTGTTCACTGTCAGTCTGAGGAATGTGAGAATACACCATCCTGGAGACCCTCTATCAGCCAGCAGTGCCTGAGGACGTCTTAAGAGAGAAAAAGTTTGTACAGGCTTAGTTAAACTTCCTGGGGCAAAGTCTTAGCTCAAGTTAATTAGCATCCTGTTCATCTCAAACAGAACTAGGTCCGTCTAGAATGTTTATGGATCTTCCTCTCTCTTCCCCCCCACAGTTCATGAAATCAGTTGTTAATAATGATCGTATAGCACATGCTTCTGGGATTTATGGGACTTGTCTTGACAGTCACGAAATAACTGTCAGTGAAAATTACTTGCAAGGATGCTACTGCAGCAGTTTCTGAAACAATTCTGAGCATCTAGGTGACGACTGTTAGAATCTGAATCTGGAATCAATGGCAAAAAGGTGGCAGACACAGCTTGTCCCTTTAAAAGCTTACAAGCTCTTCACCTGCTTTTACTGAAATGAAACCTAGGTTTAACCTGCAGAAAACACAGGAGTCTAACAAAATACAAAATTAGAAGGTGGTGGCAGTTTCCTGTGTTGAATTGCAGATTTTGAGCTGGATTAGATTCCACAGGCATCAGTTTTACAGTGTGACTCGTGGAGGGACTAGAAGTAAATCAGTAATTAGTAGTGCTAACCTCAAATAGTTACAGAATCATGCAATGACAGATTTATTGAAGCTGGAAAAGCCCTCTGAGCTCATCCAGCCCAGCCTATGACCTGACATCACCACAGCAGCTAGACCAGGGTGCTAAGGGCCACGGACAGTCTGTCCTTAAACAGCTCCAGGGATGGGGACTCCACCACCTCTCTGGCCAGTCCATTCCAGTGTCTGATCACCCTTTCCATGAAGAAGGGCTTCCTGACATCCAACCTAACCCTCCCCTGGCAGCTTCAGTCCCTGCCCTTTCGTCCTGTCACTAGTTGCCTGGAAGAAGAGCCTGACCCCCACCTGTCTACAACTTCCATTCAGGTAGTTACAGAGAGTGATAAGGTCCCCCCTGAGTCTCCTCTTCTCCAGTCTAAACAAACGCAGCTCCCTCAGCCTCTGCCATCAGCCTTTCCCTCCAGTCCCTTCCCCAGCCTCGTTGCTCCTCTGGACCTGCTCCAGTACCTCTATCTCCTTCTTTAAGTGAGGGGCCCAGAACTGCCCCTAGTACTTGAGGGCAGGCCTCCCCAGTGCCCAGTACAGGGGGAGAATTACGTTCTTAATGTAAAACTTGCTACAAGCTCTTGGTAGCAGACTTTTTCATATGTCATATAGAAATTATCCTACATTACCCACGGTCTGTCATTGACCGCATTGTATTGTACCCAGGACTTCAGGATCTGCGCTTCATTGCTGTGTGTTTGCTTCAGGGGAGAGCAAGGGTGACATCCAGTGGTCTATTAAGTTATCTGTACAAATGGACTAAACGAAGTGACATCTCACCGAGGCCTTGGAGACAGAAACTGACACCTATTAAGGCTCAGATCAAATTGAAACTGCATGATTTCCCACATGAGTCCCAGATTGCTTCTTTTAATAAATCATTTTCATGTCTCCATGCATTTGAATTCAGAATTAGGAAGCGGTGAGCGTTAGTATGCGACAGAAGGCTAAAGGATGAGAACTAGCTTTTACTCAGATGAAATAATAAGTTTCCTCATCAAATCCAGCACCATCTATAGAGTGGATGGTCAAAGCAGAGGTGTCACTGATCAGTGTGGATGTGCTATTCATATTTGTAGGGTTTCCCCTCCCCAGTTTGACAATAGAGAAACAGTAAGTGAGAAAACCACATTATTGTTATTGTTTATTTTCCCTGCTGGTTTTGAGTAGTTGCTGTAAGTACAGACATTATGTAGAGAGCAGATTATATCACTTAAATTAGTTATTCCAAACAATAGATTATAGAAGGCTACTTCCTCAGTCATTCCATACCCACTGTCACCATCCATAAATTAAAGTGGATTCAAGAGAGGTCCAATCAACCAACAGCATCACGCTGGTCTTCTTTAACAATCGATTGGTCTTTGGTGGGGGTGCTTCCCTGTGCAGTTTCTGAGTCCATCTTATACCCTGTCCCCTTGTTAAGCAGCCAAAGAGGACCTCTATTGCTTTACAACATTGAAAAATCACTCCTGCTGTCTCATTTAATCTCCAGAAACAGTGTGGAGTCAATAATCAATAGTCAATAGGTTGAGTCACTGACACCCTCGATAGGGCCAGGTGGATTTGCAAAGGTGAGAACAATGTAGTGCTGGTAGGCTAGGTATCTCCTGCTGCTCTGGCCTTGGAGGTGGGGAGAGAAGGCCTGTTCATAATAAGAACAGGTTGAAACAAAGGGGTCTTCTTCTGGACACTCACATCCTCTTTTGGATGCTAGAACTGGGGGTATTTATTGGCTAGTGATAAGCAAGGGATGAAACTCAGGGCAGCAAGTATTCAACACCTCATTTAGGGAACAGAAGTAAGCCTAATGGTTCTCCTGATGTGCCTGCCTCCCAGCCTCATATGTGCCTCACAGACATCCCACTGTGTCCCTAAGGCTATTCAGGCATATATTAAAGAACAGACAATTGCTGTACATTTAGGGTCTTGTATGCTCTGCAGGGCTTCTTACAGCCGTACATCAGGCTGTCTTTGGGAGTTTGCTTGCTAATTCACAGAAGAGAGACTAGATGACATGTGGGAGGAAGTACATTTTGCAGCATTCAGTAACTTTAACCTGGCAGTATTGGTTGACAACCTACTGAACAGGAGCCAGCAGGGTGCCCAGGTGGCACAAAACACCAATGGCATCCTAGCTTGTACCAGCAGAGCTAGGAACATCATTCTCCACCTGCACTGGACACTGGGGAGGCCTCTCCTTGAGTACTGGGCACAGTTCTGGGCCTCTTGCTTCAAGAAAGAAATTGAGGGGCTGAAGGGAGCACAGAGGAAAGCAATGAGTCTGGGGAAGGGACTGAAGGGAAAGTCTTATGAAGAGAGGCAGAGGGAGCTGGAGATGTTTTGCTTGAAGAAGACTTTCTCCCTCTCTATAACCTGAAGGGAAGTTGTAGATAGGTGGAGGTTGGGCTCTTCTCCCAGGCAACTAGTAATAGGATGAGAGGGCAGAATCTGAAGTTGCCAGGGGAGGATTAGGTTGGATGTTAGAAAGCCCTTCCTCATGGAAAGGGTGATCATACACTGGAATGGACTGCCCAGGGAGGTGTTTAAGGACAGCCTGGCTGTGGCACTTAGTGCCATTGTGTGGCTTACTGATGATCTTGGCCTTGATGATCTAAGAGGTCTTTTCCAGCCTCAAGGATTCTGGGAGTCTCTTTAATGTTTTTAGAGGTTAATTAATTTGTCAGGATGTGACAGATGGTACACGCATTCACTAATTAACTGGACTGCATTTGTTTTACCAAAATGTCTTTACTGGTCATACGACACTGCCTACAACTTCTGATGTCAGGGTTAAGAAAATGCAATTTCAGTAAGGTCTGTAAAACCAACCCTCTAATAAAAAAAGTGATTTTGTTTGCAGCTTCTTGTAGTCTAGTGATGGTGGTTTTAGGCAGTGATCTTAATGCCTGCCTGTCACACAAAGCCAAGTGTGAGAAAGGAGTAGCTCTGCTTTGCTCTCCTATGCAGTAGGAGGGAGACATGGACTACATTACGTTTTGGTGCCTGCAGAGACCTCAAAGCCCATCTCAAAGGCGGATGCTTCAGCAAAAAGGGTATTGTGAGTTACAGAGGAGAGCCAAGGCCTCTTCGATTGCTAGTGCCTGAGGATTTTACGTTTAGTGCTCAATACAGCTCAAGCTGGAGTCAAGGTACCCCCATCCTTGTCCCCAGGCCATAGACTCATGCTTTCTCTGTCCTAATAATTGCATGGAGAAGTTTCAACAGATGGTCTGGAGCTGAATAAATTCTATCCCAGCAGACCCAGGTTCCAACAAAATTTGGATCCCTCACCCCACTGAGCCCTCTAGCAGCTGAGCCTGTGGAGCTGGCAAAAAGCCCTCAGCGTTTTACTGGATGATCTGGGTGTTTTCTGTGAGTGCCTGTCAAGATCATGGATAAAGGGTCACGGAGATGTGGGCAGAAGCTGAGTAAGCATTTTAAGGATCTAAGTGAGGTAGTTCATAATGAAGGCATTTGCCCTATATTGATCTAACTGGAAACCGCCAAGGTGCAGGCAGATTTATGGATGGATTGAATTGGTGGTATTTAGGACAACCCTTACTAATGAATATTGGGTGCACCCTCTGCTGAGTTAAAAACTTGCTGGATGACCAGGTACAGAGAGTGGTTGTGAATGCTGCCTCATCCAGTGAGCAGTGGTGTCCCCAGGGATCAGTAGTGAGCCCAGTTCTAGACAACACCTTTATTGATGACCTGGATGAGGGGATCAAATCTCCCCTTACTATATTTGCGTATGGGGGGTAATGTTGATCTGCTGGAGGGGAAGAAGATGCTGCAGAGATCCAGACAGGCTGTGTCAATGGGCAGAGGCCCACGGGATGAGACTGAACAGGGCCAAGGGCAGGGTCCCACACTTGGGTCACAACAACCCCCAGCAGAGTTACAGACTATGGGATGAGTGGTTGGAGAGCAGCCTGGTAGAGAGGGACCTGGCAGCACTGGTTGACAACTAGCTGAAAAGGAGCCAGCATGGTGCCCAGTTAACATAAAAGGCCAATGGCATCCTGGCTTAGATCAGCAATAGTGTGGCCAGCAGGACTAGGGACATCATTTTCCTGCTGTACTGTGCACTTGGGAGGCCTCCCCTCGTGTCCTGGGGGCAGTTCTGGGCCCCTCGCATCAAGAAAGAGATTGAGTGGACGGAGCGGGTCCAGAGGAGAGCAAGGAGGCTGGGGAAGGGACTGGAGGGAAAGTCTTATGAGGAGAAGCTGAGGGAGCTGGGGTTGCTTAGCCTGGAGGAGACTCGGGGGTGTCCCTATCCCTCTCTATAGCTGCCTGAAGGGAAGTTGTAGATACAGGTGAGGGTTGGGCTCTTCTCTCAGGTTTAATATTCTCCCATGTGTTTGCATCTCAATGATGCAGAAAGTCAATTAATAGATTTTAAGCTGACAGTCTGTTATGATCAGCTGCTTTGATCAGTTGTATAAAACATGCCAAGGAACCTCGCCCATCCTTCCACGAAGAAATTCAGGGGCCAGAGATGGATTTTCACGTAGCACTGATCAGTCCTCAGCAAAAGGCCAAGTAATTTTTATATCTGCTGGGAGTACTTTTAGCAAGTTTTCCATCTGTAGGAAATGAGCTGGAAAACTCCAGTGAAACTTCAAAGCAACAGCTTAAGGTGATCTTTCATGTCATGAATTTCAGGCTGTTTAACAACCCACTCTGTTCTTTCTCCCTAGTTCACTTCTTTTTGGTTTTACGGTGAATAAGATGGATTATGAAAATCATGCATGAGGTATATAAAAGATCCTGTCACTTTGGGATAGAGGGCAATTTCCAAATTATAAAGATATTAGGGAAGTATTAAAGCCTCAAAACCTGTCTCATTTTTACAAATCAATGGACTTCAAACCCTTCCTCACCTCATAGTCCTATCTGCTGGGGTGGGAGGTGTATTCTTCATTTGTTGACTTTTTTTCCCTCCCCACTTTGTTACAAATATCCATGCCTTTCCCTTTCACATCCTTGTATAGAACATTTCTGAGCTCTAGCAATGCCATCAGGCACAATTTACACTACAATAAATTAGCGACAATGTGAATCCTGCTATAACTAATCCTAGGAATCACAGAGTCGCAGAATTATTGAGACTGGAAAAGACCTCTGAGCTAATCCAGCCCAGCCCAGGACCTGACATCACCACATGAGCCAGACCAGGACACTAAGGGACACAGTCAGGCTGTCCTTAAACACCACCAGGGATGGGGACTCCATCACCAGTCCAGGCTCTGAGCACCCTTTCCCTGAGGAAGGGCTCCCTAACATCCAACCTAACCCCTCCCCTGGCAGCTTCAGGCCCTGCCCTCTTGTCCTGTCACTAATTGCATGGGAGAAGAGCCACCTTTCTACATCTTCCCTTTAGGTAGTTATACATAGGGGTAATTTGTCCCCCCGCCCCGAGTCTCTTCTTCTCCAGGCTAAACAACTTCTAGTTCAGCCTCTCTTTAAAAGACTTTTGCTCTAGTCCCTTCACTATCCTCGTTGCTCTCCTTTGGTCCCACTCCAGCTCCTCACTCTCTTTCTTGAAGCTGCAACTGCTACAGTACCAGTTCCCAGTATAGGGAGAAGTAACGAGGGAAGGTGGACAATCTAGCTAACAATCCAGACAGCACAAAAGCAATCTCTTCCAGGACTTAAATTCAAAGATGAGGCAAGATACAAGTATATATAATTAGATGGAGACTGAAGAGAAGTCTCAGTAATCATCTCTTCAAAAATATTATAAAATTCACCTGAACTCAGAGGTAAAGAATGTGCAGAGAGCATTTAACTGTGAATTCTCTTGGAGCAACTGATCCAATTATTAATTGTCCAGGCACTGACTGGGACTGTGCAAACAGCTTCACATGCCAAGCAAGGTCAGGATGACTTCTTGAACATGATTTGCGTTTGCATTTCTTCCACTACTAGCGTAATTGTTATTCTGGAAATGGTCTGCTTCCCATCACAAGTGTCAATTCATAGCAAATATGTTCCTGAAAGTCACAGAAAAACAGCCTGAATTTACATAATGACTGTTCCAGCTCTTGACTAAACACCCACAAAGCAACACAAAAGCGTCTGAACTAATTGGTTGACATGATGCCTAATCCTATCCTAAGAGAAAGCAGAAACCAAAATGGCTTTAAGAGTGACCAGTTAAATATGAACAGTGTTGATGTTTGTTCACTTGATGAATGTAATCTTCAAGGAAAAATGAGGAGACTGCTTATTTTTGCAGAGTACTGGAAGAGCGTGGGATCTATTGACCTGGAACAGGAACAGGAACAAAACACAAGTCCAATGACATTGCCCCTGGCAGCAGCTAAAAGCTGATGTTTTAGGAAAGGGAGAGGTCAGGAGCCAGCACACACCAGTGAGCTTGCCAGAGCTACAGCACCACTGGCAACAGGGATAGGTTTGGGCATCATCTCAGATGGTACCTTGCTGTGCAGCTGCTTCTGCTGTATGGTATAGCATGATTTCTCTAACCCCACAGGGCTGCGTGCTCTGCTTCTGCCTAGAGACACACACAGACAGAGGAAGCATATGCCCAGAGATATGATTGCCTCCTCCTCAGTTGATAAAAAGATGCATCAGAGCAGTAAGGAAGCAAGAAGAGGGGCAAGGGTAATTCACCATCCTCAGGTTAATAGAAGTATTGGCAGAAAAGGAAACGATGAGACAAATCAAATACCCAAAGCAGAATCTGCTTCTGCACATCCTAAGAAAAGGAGGATGGGCTACCCCACAAATACTACATCTCTAGGTAACAGAAAAAGTTCTAAAATTACTTAAAACATAAGTAGGCCTAAATACTGTTCCTCATATCTAAAGGACTGCCTTGGACCGGCAGCAGCACCAAGCCAGCAAGGCCTTCAGACACTGCTGGATGGAGAAATGGGCCTGGAGCATTATCTCAGACCTCTTATTGTGGGAAGTCAGCAACCTAGCCTCATCAACCTGCGTAAGAGCTGACACTAAGGGTATGTTAGTCAGTCCTTGGACATCAGCCATGGCTGAGAAAGGAAGGAATCAGTCACCATCTTTACATTGTACTGTAAACACTATCAAACTTATCCCCAGTCCTTAAAGGAGAGCACAGTGCCAAGTTCTGACAAAATTGACCAGATCTACTGATATAGCCAGATCTGTTGGCACTGTCTCAGGGATGGGGCCTGAAATATGGATCTCTGGATTTCCTAAGGGAATGTGCCTTCCACATCAAAGAACTGCTTTTCAAAAGTGGTTTAGATGTTGCACAGAGCAGAGGAAAACAGCTTCTATTTCTAGTACCAGAATGACCACTCCCCAAACATGTTGTGTTGCTAAGCGCTTATCAGTACTGCTTCCACCATCTGAGGTTGCACATAGGTAGGAGCATCGTGCAAGACAATGTTGAAAATGAGTCCAGTTTGGTCAGAACCAAACTAATCTGCTCCTAAACCTGCAACAACAACTGCGGAAAAAACTCAGCTTGTATTCCCTCTCCTCTTTCGAGGCAGAAGACAATCATTAACAAGGTCTTACATGAGCTACAGTGGCTCAGGACTAGGACTCAGAGCCATTGCCTTGTCAGTTCACCAAGGCCTCCAGAAGAGAAAGCAGTTTCACTCTATTGACATTTTAAAGGCAAATCCACCCAGGTTTGCACAGCAAACGCTGTAATTAAGGGTGGGTCAGGTTTACTCATCTCTTATTGCATCCAGTTCTGGATCCCCCAACACAGGAAAGATATTGAACTGGTGCAACTTGTCCAGAGGAGAGACACGAGGATGAGTGGAGGGCTGGAGCACCTCTCCTACAGGGACAGGCTAAGAGAGTTGGGGCTGTTCAGCCTGGAGAAGACAAGACTCGGAGATCTTATGGCTACCTTCCACTATCTGAAGGGGGCTACAGGAAAGCTGGGGAGGGGCTGTTTCCAAGGGCTTGGAGTAGTAAAAGCAGGGGGAATGGTTTCAAGTTGGAAGAGGGGAGGTCAGAAAGAAGGTCTGGAAGTCAGAAGGAAGTTCTTCACAACGGTGCTGTACTGGAACAGGTTACCCAGGGAGGCTGTGGCTGCCCCCTCCCTGGAAGTGTTGAAGGCCAGACTGGCTGGGGCCTTGAGCAGCCTGGTCTAGTGGGGAGTGTCCCTGCTCATGGCAGGGGGTTGGAACTAGATGATCTTTAAGGTCCCTTCCATCCTGAACTGTTCTATTAATCTATGAATCTATGAAACCGGGAACAGCAAATAGGTAAGTTTGTCCTTAGATGACTGAAACAACACATTTTTGCCTGTGAAAACAGTTGCTATGCTTGTGCTGCAAAAATAAAACAATCACGGAGTGTTGTATTAGTTTAAACATTTTATGGCACATTACCATTTCTCTGAACTTGGAGAAAGTGCTTTTAAAAGTGGCTTGGAGAAAAAGAAAAGCAGCTTCTAGAGTGTTTCACTGGTGCATTAAGTTACTCATTCTAAGTCCTGGAGGTGAAATGTTTTTAGCATTTATAGGAGCTCTGGGCTTCCAGTCCTTTTGCTGAGCCGTCTATTAATACATGACAGAAAGCATCTGTGATCTGCTGCTCGCAGGGTTCAAGCCCCAAAGCATCCAGAAAGCCTGTGCATAATCCTTCACTCACACGGATGATTGGCCACACCACACATAAGCCAATGTGATGTATACGCTGCGAGGTGACAGGCCCAAAATATAATGTACTCCACAAATGATTTCATCTTAATTAAAAGAACAAGGGCCTTTTACACAACAATTTTCTTTCAGAAGCAGGCACGGGGCATTGAGAGATGTTAATGTCGGCATCAGTCATCATAAAATGCACAGACAAGATCTACTTCAGGGCTCGAGGATATGAAGCACATATTAAAAATGGGATTATGCTACTGCTAATGGGGAAATGATTGCCATTTTCACTTCCCAGACCGGGGTAACATCATAAACACAGTAGCTCTTTACAACCCAGAACTCTGTTGGAAAAGGCCTAGCTCATTTCTTTAACGTCCAATCTTCTGTCTCCATGGTAGTGTACAGACAAGTACATTGGGGCAGGGCTGGAGCCAAGCAGCCGTCCTGAAGTCAGGCAGAAACAGACTTTTCTGAATCCTACAGCCTTTGTTACATGAATGTTTCTACCCCGCGCTGTTGTTTTTGCTGGAGGACGACATCAAAGCTGTCTAGCTGGAAAGAGATTTCATTCACTTCAGTCAGCGTGGAAATATGTCTGGTTTAAACTGGAATTTCAAGGAGAGCACATTCTCACCTCTTTAGTTTTCCTTGAGTAATATGATTACTATTTGGGGTTTTTTAACCCGTTATGGCATTGTGCTATCTAGCAGATTTCCCCTGTTGAAGCAGTTTATGCAATTAAGATGTTGAGTTGATAAGCAGGGAAATTATTTAAGTGGTGTCTATGGGAAGACTGGATGAAAAAGAGGGAAAGAAAAACAGGTGTCACGACAATACCAGTAAATATCTGGTAAGTAGAAAAGCAGGTCTCCCTCTGCCTGTTCTTCTCAGAGCATTGAATGGCAGAACAGGCTGTTCTTTGTAAAGCTTTGCCCATGGAAAGCTTTGTGAAGCACATCATGTACAGTGGCTCGATTACCCTCCTCCTGCCTTGGGTGTGCATCCTCGTGGTGCCTCTTGTCTTTCTCAGGCTGCTTGTTTAGGGTGGTAAGTTTTCTTATGTATGAGGGAGCTGTGACTGTATCACAGAATTATTGAGGCTGGAAAAGACCTCTGAGATCACCAAGTCCAGCCAATAACATAATGTCACCACATCAGCTAGACCAGGGCACTAAGGGCCACAGCTAGTCTGTCCTTAAACACCACCAGGGATGGGGACACCACCACTGCCCCAGGCAGTCCATTCCAGTGTCTGATCACCCTTTCCCTGAGGAAGGACTTCTTAACATCCAACCTAACCCTCCCCTGGAGGAGCTTCAGGCCCTGCCCTCTCATCCTATCACTACTTGCCTGGGAGAAGAGTCTGACCCTCACCTGTCTACAACTTCCCTTCAAGTACTTAGAGAGTGATAAGGTCCCACCTGAGTCTCCTCTCTTCTCCAGGCTAAATATCCCCAGCTTCCTCAGTCTCTCTTACTAAGACTTTCCATCCCATCCTTTCCCCAGCCTCACTGCTCTCCTCTTTACCTGCTCCAGTACTTCAGCATCTTTCCCAAAGAGATAGTGGCAAGTTCATCTGTCTCATCTCACAAACAAACACAGATGTGAGACTCCGTAAGAACATTCTTAACACAGGACCTGCTGAGGATTCACAAGAGGTTTGTTGTCTAATTTACCATGTTTGGTCTAAATCCTGTAACGTGCAGTGGGACACAACTTGTCCTACTGACAATCCACGAGCTCAGTGCTGCCTGAGTATTTTAGTCTTGCAAATGCATTTTTCTCCAAGCGGGTTGCTCAGCAGTAACGGTGATTCAGAGAAAAGCAGCAGACAGGGTCAGGCAGCAGCAGAATGAAAAGTGAAAACTTGAAAGATGCTAGATGAATATTTATGCAGAGCAATCTTCACTCTAGCATTATGGTGCATAATGGGATCAGCAAAGCTAACGGAATTCACGCTGCGTGAACTTCCTCTGTGAGAATTTAGTTTAATCTGCACATAAGACTGACAAGCCATGAACACAGAGAAAACGTTCAATGGCATGTAAAAACTTCATTGAAATCATGTTTCTGACTATAGCAATGTCCTGGCAATGACAGAATAAACATTGGGTTGGGTTTTTTTTTTTCCTGGGTAGATCTTAAATCTACAGGCCACAGTCTTGTTTTTGTTTTGAAATGGCATCCAAACATTGTCACAGCAGACTTTCGTCTCTTGTTTCACTGCCCATTTATTACAGAATCAGAATCACAGGCTGTTGGGGTTTGCGAGGGACCTCAAAAGATCATCCAGTCCAATCCCCCTGCCACAGCAGGAGCCCCTAGATCCCGTCGCACAGGAACATGGCTAGGCGGGTTTGAAACATCTCCAGAGAAGGAGACTCCACAACCCCACTGGGCAGCCTCTTCCAGGGCTCTGTCACCCTCACCAGGAAGGAATTTCTTCTCATCTTGATGTGGAACCTCCTCTATTCCAGCTGACACCCGTTGCCCCTTGTCCTGTCATTGGATGCTACTGAGCAGAGCCTGGCTTGTCATGTCCCACTGGCAACAGCAAAGCATCCATGCAGATCAATTAACGAGGACAAGGATTTCAGTAGTGCCTGACACTGACAGTCAATTCACTGACACTTAAGTGCTGGTGACAAGGAGGAGCAACCAGGCAAATTTCTTCCCTGATACTGCATGAGTTGCCAGGGAATACTTTTCATTGCAAAACGAACTGTGGTTGGCTGACATTGTAGGGTCTTCTTCAGTTTTCCTTCTTAAGGTGTCCAAAACTCTTATCTTGATGCACACAACCAGTGAGATCCTACTCCTGTACTGTAGGGTGAGCACAAGGCCTGCGTGTGAGTTCACTCCTGTTGGGAGCTGCAGATTTAGTGCATAGAGAGGTCTGCATTTCACCCAATCTTTGTACCTTTCGTGAGCAAGTCACTACAAATCCAAGATGCATCATTATGCACAAAACCCCAAATAGTTGATCACCTGTGGCTAAGCTCTCATATATTTAGCCAGATATCTAAACTCTTTATAGAAGGATCTTCAGAATTTGCTTAGTATGACCAGTTTTCTTCTCAACATTTTCTCAATGTACTGACTTGGTTACTCTCAGTAAGTTTTGATTGAAATATTAGGACAGTTTTCTTTACTCTGCCATTTCCTCTTCAAAACTAGGGGCACTGCTTCAATCCCTGTACTTCACTAAATGCTCCAGCACACATCCAGTGCTTCTGAATTCAAGGGTATATAAAAATGCTTCGCTGGATCTGGAGTATGCCATTTCAGTTATCTGAAATATGTGAACCCTTAAAACTAATCATACAATCATAGAAAAGTTTTGGCTGGAAGAGACCTTCAAGATTATCGAGTCCAACCTTTTCTTAGCCCTACTGTCACCATTACACCCTGTCCCTCAACTTAACTTAAACTCCTCCAGGGATGGTGACTCCACCAATTCCCTGGGCAGGCTGTTCCAAAGCCCATCAACCCTTTCAGAAAACAGATTCCTCTTGACATCCAACCCAAACCTCCCCAGGCGCAGCATAAGACCATTTCCCCTCATCCTATCACCAGCCACTAGCAAGAACCCCAATCCCCCCCTCTCTACAACCTCCTTGCAAGTAGTTGTAGAGAGCAATAAAGTCTCCCCCTTAATCCCTTCTTCAATGTTAAAAATGCATTTAAGTATCATACACTGAGGTCCTGGAGTGGGTCCACACAAGGGCAAGAAGGTAAGTGAAAGATTTGGAGTACAAGCCTAATGACGAGCGGCTAAGAGCACTGGCACTATTCAGTCCAAAGGAGGTTGCTGCCTGGGAGGTTGTAGAGAGGTGGAGATTGCTCTCTTCTCACCAGTAACAAGGAATAGTATGAGAGGAAACAGCCTGAAGTAGTGCCAGGGACAGTTTAGGTTAGACATTAGGAGAAAACTTGTTTGCTGAAAGGCTTGTCGGGCGTTGGAACAGCCTGCTGGGGAGGGGGTTGAATTGCCATCTCTGGATGCATTTTAAAGTCGTGTAGATCTGGAGTTTAGCGATGGGCTTGTTACAGTTAGGCTAATAGTTGATGATCTTAAGGGAAATACTCCTTGTATTTTCATAAAGGTCTTTTCCAACCTAGATGATTATGATTCATCCAAGAGTTTATGACTCATCTTTTCTTCTCCAGAACCTGTCATTCTTCAGTAGTTACTGACAAGAGCTACAGTGATACCCCAACACGTTACGCTTGGCTTTAATTAAACAAGAACACACAAACTGCACTTTAAAACACACAGAATCCTGCCGGCAGAGCCAGCGTTCTCCTGCCTCAGCGATCCAAGAGCGGCGAAAGCGCAGCTGTAAGGACAGGGGAGGGAGCGCTCTGCACAGCCGTGCTCACTCGCCATTAGAACTTCTATTTAACCGTGAAACTTTCATCGTTTTCTTTGCGAACCTCTGCCTGAAGATGTGAGCGCTCGGCCGCCGCGCTCTCCCTCCGGCTGAGGGTGCTGGGACCACCCCCCTCTGCTTTCCCGCCCAAGCTTCTCCCAGCGCCCCCGCCCGCCAGCTCCTACAGAGTCTATGAGGCTAAAAATAGCCGGGACGCCTGACAACTGCCTTCTCATTGGCTGCCGCTGAGCGCCGCCAGCCTATGGGAGCGCAGGGCGCGATGAAACGCAGAAGCCGGTGGCAGCCGTGAGGGGGCTGGAGGTGGAGGTGCTGCGGGCAGGGGGGTGCGTGAAGGCGGCCTGGCGGTGCTGGCAGGCAGGAGCCGTGTGAAAAGCACCCGGAAAGAGAGGGGTGCGCAAGGCTGGAGGAGGCGGCCTGGCCAGTGACACCTGATAGCGCTTTCACCGCCGTAAAGCCTTCGTTCCAGCATTAAGTCAGCAGGATGTTCCGCCCCTGCCGCGCCGCACGCACTCACGCACGCACTCACGCACGCACAGACCACCCGGGCTCCGTCTGCCCGTCTCCCCCCTTGTCCCCACCGTAGGCCTGTGGGGGCCGCTGCTCGCCCGCGTCGCCACAGTGGCCGCCGCCTCCTGCTAGCCCGCGCCAGTAGGAGGCGGTCGTAGCCGCCGTGGGGCTGCGGAGAGTCGGAGAGAGCAGAGCGGCGGTGACCCCGGGATGGGGAGGGGGGAAGCGGAACAGGCGGGTCGGTTCCGTGTGTGTTTAACCCCTCTGAAGGAGTTTGTGAGGCCCTGCTCATGGGTTTCGTAGACGGCAAAGGCTGAGCCTCTTTTTGTGTGTAGATTAGTACCTGAGGGGGTGAATTCACGCATCAGGGAAACAACAGGTAGCTGGAAGAGCCGAAAATCTAAAATACGTTTTGTTCGTGGAATGATCAATAAACAGAGTGAAAATCATAGGATCATAGGATGTTAGGGGTTGGAAGGGACCCAAGAGATCATCGAGTCCAACCCCCCTGTCGGAGCAGGACAAAACTATCTAACACAGATCACAGAGGAAAGCATCCAGGCGGGCCTTGAAAGTCCCCAGAGAAGGAGACTCCACGACCTCCCTGGGGAGTCTGTTCCAGTGCTCTGTGACCCTCACAGCAAAGAAGTTCCCCCTTGTGTCACTGGTGAATTAAGAGAACGGTCTCTAATTTCAGATAAAGAATAATAAATGCTTATAAATAAAGGGCAAGTGTCTTGATGATGGGACCTGGCTCTTCTGGAAGGGGCAAGGGGCACTGGGCCCCAGCTGGAACACAGGAGGTGCAGCTTGGACATAAGGAAAAGCTTTTCCCAATGAGAGGGCAACAGAGCACTGAACAGGCCGCCAAAGAAAGATTGTGGCATCTTCCCTGGAGACATTGCTAACACGTTCCTGTGTGATCTTGCACTAGCAAGGCGGTTGGACTAAATGATCTTCAAAGGTCCCTTCCAACCCCTACTATTCTGTGATTCATCAAATCAATAGTTTCACTATAAAGAAGCACCAGCTTTCTGTGTAAGAGCAGTTACATTAAGGTTTGATACAGCACTTTGTAGTGGCAAAAAGTGCTCTGGGTGAACTTAGGAGGTGGAAGGGAGAGCTGATTAGTGGAATGCTGTGTCCTAATTTATTCAAGCACTGCATAGCACCTCTGGAACTGTTAAAAGATCTCACTTTGATATGTCTTTTTCCAGAACCTCTTTTCTCCTGGGTGCCATACAGCCTGAGCATCACCGAGGTGCGAGCCCAAGTGTAGTAAAGGCAAGAAGTGTAAAAAAGGACGTGAAAGGAGAAATTTGCATCTTCTGATGCTTCACTGAGCTTCTCCCTTGGTTCACACCAACAGAAGGAGCAAGCAGTTTTGTGTTCTGGTCCACTTCAAATGCTTTGAAAGTTGTAGAAGCCATTATTTTCTATCACATTTCTGTTAAGAACAGGTAGCTTTCAGAGCAGGAGCATTATCTTGTCCATAGGAGCTGTTGGTGTCAACTAGTAATTTACATACTAATTGTGTGTAGTCTTTAGCAGTCAAAAAGTTAACTGTCCACAGTTCAAAGGATTTCTTGATTATAAAAGGAAAGCACTTCATGGCAAAGAGTGTAGCCAGTAATTACCTACTGCCAACTGCCAAACCACACGTGAAATGAATGCTAACTGCTAGGAGCAGAAGGAAGCTGTTTTCTTGTGTAGCAGTTTGAGTCCTCTAGCGTAGAAATGAAAATTATTGTTCACGTACCCTGTTAACTTCAAATCACATAATCTCTGAATGTCAGGGGTTGGAATGGAACAGTGAAAGATCATCTAGTCCAACCCCTCTGCCAGTGCAGGATCACCTAAGGTGTAATGATAGTGTGGTGAGGCATTCAGGAGGAAGAGTAATAACTGGAGCTGTTAATTCAGGGGTGATGCAACTAATACACAGAGGGGTTCTGAGCACTTCTTCTAAGGACTTGTATCACCCCTTGCCGCTGGCAGGACTTTTCCCATGTGCATATAGTTACCCTTCCTGTCTCTGGGCAGCAGCAGATATTCTGTAGTTTTAACTAACATAGCTTAATCTTCTCCTGTGTCATCACCTTACAAAGCCAGAAAGAACAGGTAAAGGCTTTTTAGCAGGGTGCCTGTTGGTGTTTCTCTTGGATTTAATGGAAGGATTTATCATTCAAGTCATAAATGTGAAAATACAGGTTTACCCTTTTGCTGTAAAGAGAATCCAGCTGCTTTCAGTTTTGCTGTGTAGAGCTGCAGATACTGCAGTCCAGGAAAGACTAATAGCTTGGTGTTCCGTCTGAAGACGTTTATACTGACTTCCAGTATGATACCTGCACGGTTTCAGTACCACTGCTTGAAGATTTATCACAACACTGGAGATATTTTTTTAGATAAGTCCTTCAAAAAGTACAAATTCAGCTTGAAAATACTTTATTTTGTAATGTTGCTTTTTTTCAGTCACAACAACCCCCAGCAGCTACAGGCTTGGGGAAGAGTGGCTGGAGAGCTGCCTGGGGAAGAGGGACATGGATGGGAGTGTTGGGTGACAGCTGCCTGAACAGGAGTCAGCAGGGTGCCCAGGTGGCCAAGAAGACCAGAGGCATCCTGCTGTAATTAGCAGGAGCAGGGAGGCGATGGTGCCCCTGTACTCTGCACTTGTGACACCACCCCTTGAGTGAGGTGCAGTTTGGTGCACCACAGTATCAGAAGGACATTGAGGTGCTGGAGCAGGGCCAGGGAAGGGCAACGAGGCTGGGGAGAGGTTTGGCAAACAGGCCGTATGAGGAACAGCTGAGGGAACTGGGGTTGTTTAGTCTAGAGAAGAGGAGGCTGAGAGGAGACCTTATTGCTCTCCACATCTACCTACAAGGAGGTTATAGGGAGGGTGGTGCTCTCTTCTCCCAGATTACTAATGATAGGACTAAGGGAAATGGTCTCAAGCTGCATCACAAGAGGTTTAGATTGGATGTTAGGAAGAAGTTCTTTGCTGAGAGAGTGGTTGGGCACTGGAACACACTGCCCAGGGAGGTGGTGGAGTTGCCACCCCTGGAAGTATTTAAAAGGCGAGTAGCTAGAGCACTTTAGGCCATCCATGGTCTAGGGGTTGGGGAGCTGGTGGGATGAGGACTGGATTTGCTGATCCTGGAGGCCTTTTCCAGCCATGAGAATTCTATGTTTCTATACATTGCTTTAGTGAACATTTATCTTTATTTGCAGATTAATCCCACCTATATTTTAGATTTTATTTTTAATCTGTGTTACACCTTTTCTTATATCTGAAGCACTATTTCTTGTGTAGAGTTTCATTCTGTTACAGCTTCTGAGTAGCCAGTTCAAGGTGATGAGTCTTGCCCAACATGCTGTTATTTACATGCAGTGTTTTATGTTGATTAAGGTGTGCAGTTCTTCAGGGCATCTGTTCAGAGAGGCCTGTGTAACTTCTTTCCCTAGAATGCTTGTGTTAGTGCTTTCCTGTGACCCCTGAATTATATTTTCTTTACCTTTCTACACAGCTGATGCCTCTAGGCTGCATTTCTGAGGGCTTAAAATTATTGTGCTGTCTCCAAGACAATGATATAGTGAAGTGTGTTCAGGTTTTTTTCTGCATTTAGTAATTATAAATAAAAAAAACACTAAAGTGCATCAGAAATTTAATAATTGAAGGAAAATGTGCCTAGAAAAGAAACAGAGTTGAGAAGATTCGACTAAGAGTAGAGTTGAAAACTACACAGAAACAAGGAGAACTGAACTTTGCTCTGTTGTTTGAATAATAAGCATTTTGTAACTGTTCAAAGGAAAACTTGTAGTAGATAAAAGAAACATTTCCTCAAGTAATGAAGGCTAGAGTACTGAAAGACACTCCACCCCCTCTACTCTCCCCTGATGAGACTACATCTGGAATATTGTGTCCAGTTCTGGGCCCCTCAGTTTCAGAAGAACACAGAGCTGCTTAAAATTGTCCAGTACAAAGCCACAAAGATAATGAAGGGAGTGGAGCATGTCCCTGATGAGGAGAGGCTGTGGGAGCTGGGTTTCTTGAGCTTGGAAAAAAGGAGACTGAGGGATGACCTCATTCATGTTGATAAATATGGAAAGGGCAGGTGTCAGGAGGAAGAAGCCAGGCTCTANCCTAACATTCAGTGCTTCTGTGAAAGGAGGAGTGTTCTATTGTCCCTTAATTTTCTGTTTCCTGTTTTAGATAGAGTCTGTATTTGCTTTCCCTGGCTCTAGCACTGCCCAAATCACATATGTGTTTGTACACATATATACATCTCATTTTTTATTGCAGCAGATGGCATGTCTCCTCTTGTAAGGCTCAAGCAAAGGGGACACAGGAAATACGATAGGATTAAATTTGTTTTGAAACAAGAAGGCATCTTTCTCATATCCTATTTCCCATACACCTGTTAGTCTTTCAAGCAAGCAAAGTAAACAGGAATAGGGAGTGTGTGCTGTGGTGTTCAGAAAACCCTGCCCTGTTCTTGTGGCATCCTTTGGTGTTCGGTTCCTATGACTACCTGTTTTTCTAAAACAGTAGTCTAAAAGTTAGCAGCTGAGCTCTGCAGAGCTCCACAGTAACACTCCTACCAACCAAAAAGGGGGCACATTAGGCATTTGTTCCAGCTCTATTAGAAAACCTTTCCCTTAAATCCATTAAAAGTACCCGAAGTTCAGTGCCTTTAAAAACCCGATCATTTCTATGTGTTCAAGAGCCTGATTTTCTGTTCTTTGTAGTGAAAAGTTAGACATGTTTAATTTCTGCAGAAATTCAACAAACTCAAGGTTCCTAGAATTTAAGATGTATGTATGTGCTCTAGGGAACATTTGGCATGCTATGAGTACGGTGTGCATTGTTGGCATCTGGAGACTATGTGTACTCTCTATGCATTCTGTCTATAAAACATTATTCCTATGACCAGGTGTTTCAATTCTGGGCCACTCATTATAGGAAAGACAGGGATATGCTGGAATGGGTCCAGAGCAGAGCTACCAAGCTGGTTTTAGAGAACCAGTCGTCTGAGGAGAGGCTGAGGCAGCTGGGCAGGTTTCGTTTGGAGGAGATTGAAGTGGGACCTCATTGCCCTCTACAACTACCTGCAGGGAGGTTGTGGAGGGATAGGTGTTCACCTCTTCTCCTTGGTGCCTGCTGACAGAAGCAGAGGCAGTGGTCTACAGTTGAGGCAGGGGAGGGTCAGACTGGATCTGAGGAAGAAATTCTTTCCAGAAAGAGCAGTTGGGCACTGGAAGAGTCTTCCCAGGGAGATGGTGGAGTCCCCCTGCCTGGAGGTGTTGAAGAACCGTGTAGCCATGGTGCTTCCAGCCCTGCTGGAGTGGCAGCATGGAGGGGTTTAGTTTGTGCTTGTCAGTCTCTCAGGGATTGAAGTTTTTTGTTTGTTTGGAAATGGTTGGACTCAGGGATCTTTGAGGTCCTTTCCAGCCAGGATTATTCTGTGCAGGACATGTGAGTGGAATGGCAGCGATATGTCAGAAGTCCAGATGAAGACATGGCTTGAAGCAGTTAGAGATTCTGATTCAGTCAGTTTTGCAGGCATTTAGGCAGACGTTTATGCTCTTTGATCAATTTTCCACTCGATTCTGCAGGAATGTCTGTTCAAATGAATGTTTGAGCTATTTACATTTCTATCAGAGTAGCAGATGTTAAGATCTAATTCAACAGTATTAAATTAATAGAAAATTTACTTCAAATGTACAATGCGTGTTTATTTGTGTCTCCAGTCCTACCTTTCTACTGGTAAAACAGATTTCCCAGAGCATGGGGGATTCTGTATTTGTTTCAGCATGCTTAACTTGATCATAGAGGAAACCTGGACAGGCAGTCATTTAAAATTATCATCTTCCTTCATGTGTGAACGTTAGCCATAGAATTGAGCCTTTCAGAACATGTTTTGAAGTATATTTTAAGAAGGTAGCAGTTGTAAAGCTATAATTCATGTCCAGATTTGTGATAATAGTGCAGACTGAAGAACAGAGCCTGCAATTTAGTGTTTAAATCAATCTCTGAGTCACACTGAAAATCAGAGTGAAACTTCACGTGGTGGTCAGAAGTGCCTGGCTTCTTAAGTCTTCATGTTTACCAAAGAAAGGATTAAATGGGTCAGGGTGCTAATTTAGTAAAACAATTCCTCTTTTCCCAGAGGTTTCCAGGGATCTTCCTGGTGAATACTGGATTATTTGGGGAGAGAAAGCATCAGCAATCTGAGCTGTGCAGTCCGGAGCTGTGCATCTGGCTTGTATCAGGAATAGCATGGCCAGGGCTAGGGATGTCATGTTTCCCCTGTACTGGGCACTGCTGAGGCCTCCCCTCAAGTACTGGGGGCAGTTCTGGACTCTTTGCTAAAAGAAAGAGGTTGAGGAGCTGGAGCAGGTCCCGAGAAGCAGCCATGGGCTGGGCTGCGTGAGCTCAGAGGTCTTTTCCAGCCTCAATGTGATTCCGTGATCTCCAAGTCACACGGCTGTGATATGTGACCCATAGTTAATCTGTGGTGTTCTGTTAAAAAGCAAACTGGTAGTGTTTTCAGTTAGAAGTTTGCTGAGGAGGCTGCACAGCAATCCACAAGAAACTTGAAAAGATTCATTATTTTCCTTTGGCTCCAAAACTAGGGAGCTGTTTTGAAGGACTGAGGTCCTGTGTTACTTTTCAGGGCTCTGTGTCAGGTTATATTTCATATGAGAAATGTAATAACCACCAACCACTGCATCTCTAGTTTTCCCCTAGCTCCATTTTACAGTCGTATCATAGTTTTTTCTGGTAGACCATACTTCAGATAGCATATTTTTATTAAACTTTCACCAGCCCACATTTGCCATTCAGCTATCAGCGAGCAGCCACTGCTGGTGGAGTGCCAAGCAAGTGTCGGTACTAATTCACATTTGAGAAGGCAGAAGATCCTATAGACATGTTAAGATTCATTATTGATCAGGACTTTGTCTCCACAAATGGAGATTATTATTTTCACTCGAGTCAGGAGTCATCCTGCTTTGATGCGAAAGGAACTTGGATTTTATCCAGCTATTGATATTTCTGAAGTGATGATCTGGCTCTAAATCTGGCCACAGCGATACTTTGCTTCACCACGCAGATCTTATTACATGTGCCTGTCGTTAGTAATGCTTCTGACTTCGACTTTTGAACGCCTGAAACACGGAGACTAGTGGTTTTCTTTTTAATAGGTTCTGTATGTAAGGCTCTTCATCCTTGAGCTCTTTATGCTTAGTGTTGCCACTGGGTCACTTATATGATTCACAATCATATAAGAAAGTTGCTGTGTGTGCAAAATGTGCTGCGTGGGGGAAATGTGAAGCACTGGGATACTTCTATATAACAATGTCATCTGTGCTGGTTTTCATCCCAAAAGTTCAGAATTGAATGGTAAGATCAAAGTCACATGTCATCTTCTTAATAGAATCTGATCGTTCATATTCATGAAACGTCTCTGTATGACTCACTCAGTAGCATTATGGGCTGGTAAGAATACCTGCTGCAGCACAAAGGATTCCAGAGTTGATGGTCCAAAGTTCCTTCTTTCTTTGTCAGAGCTTGTGTGAGTACATGGAAATATCACCCAGGTGCAGAATGAGTAATGAAACCTGGGTTTCATCTGGTGTTTGTGGCTGCCCATGGGTACCTCCCTCCTCCAGCTCATGCTGCATGATACCACCAGTAGCATTGTGGTAGGCAGAGCTCTGGCAGGGCAACACTGCAAATCCACTTGCATCTCCTGCACTGTGAGGCTGAAATCAGAGAATTATTTGGGCTGGAAAAGACCATTCAGCCCAGACAATGACCTAACATAACCACATCATCCAGACCAGGGCACTAAGGAACACAGCCAGTTCATCCTTCAACACCTGCATGGATGGGGACTCCACCACCTCCCTGGGCAGTCAATTCCAGGATCTGAACACACTTTCCTTGAGGAAGGGCTTCCTAACATAGAACCAAACCTCCTCTGGGGCAGCTCCAGCCCCTGCCCTCTTTCCTAATCACTAGTTGCCTGAGAGAAAAGCCCAACACCCACCTGTCTACATCTTCCCTTCAGGGAGTTAGAGAGAGGGAGAAGGTCCCCCCCCAAATCTCATCTCCAGGGTAAACACCGCAGCTCCCTCAGCCTCTCCTTATCAGACTTTCCCTCCACTCCCTTCTCCAGCCTCATTGCTCCTCTGGACCTGCTCCAGCACCTCAGTATCTTTCTTCAAATGAGAGGCCCAGAACTGCCCCCAGTGCTCGAGGTGAGACCTCACCAGTGCCGAGTATAGGTGGTCATCTAGTCCAATGCCCCTGCCATGGGTAGGGACATCAGAACAATGCTATTAGCTAGGAAACAACTCAAAAATGTTATCAGTTCCTAGAACAGCTGTGTGGCTTTATATAAAGTAAAAGTCGAAAGCCATCGGGCCATATGCTGTTTTTTTCAGAAGTTTAAGCTCACGTCAAGAAAAAGCATCTGGAAACGTAGTGATCCCAGCTACTGACAACCCAATTAATGACCCTGCCACAGAGACTGGGGCAGAAGTGACATGACTTTGCAAAACCTATAGGTTTTGTTGATAAGATTGCAGTTAAAACTCTCAAAACCACACAACACTCAGTCCCTTTTAAAGTCTAAGAGAATGGTCTATTTACCTCCAAAGTCAAAATTATAATGCTTTGTGAAGATTTCTTGATGTTTCTGCGTTGAACACAACCTTGCTTGATAGACTGGCTTAGTCAGGAATATGCCTTCACTAGAAAGCAGCCCTTGTTCACTGCAAATTGTATCTTTGCAGGGAAGCCGTCTTTGAACTCGTGTACTCCTACAAAGCAAGACTTAATGACATACAACACTTGCATGCAGCTTAATTACACTGGAGTCTGCAACCCTTTGTTGTGGTTCACTGATAAAGCTATAAACGAACACTTTGAACAAAATCCTTAAGTGGTTCAACCACATTATAAAGTAGGGACATTTGGCTGAAGAATCAAAACCATACAAATAAATAATGGTATCTGTGTGTCTGAGCAGGCTGCGCATGTGAAGGAAGATGAGTCACTTCGTGGTTTTTTTATGTTGGCCTTGTGACAGCTGAGCAATGTAATTATCTTCTTTTGCACTGCGCTAGTTTTATCTCGTAGGTATTAGGTTTCTCTCTTCTTTCTCTCTTCTGTATTCTAATTTCTGAAGAGAGGGAAGTGCAAGACTCAGGGAAGCAAAGCATTGCTCTAATTTAGTTTGATCAGGTTTCATCTAAAGAGTATTTACAAATAAAACTAAAGCCGAAGTGAGGGGACTCTTGTTCTTAGGATTAATAAATAGTTCTACCGAATTGTTTGTAATTGGATCAATTTACCTCTGTTTAAAAAACAGAAAGCAAAGACAAAGAAGAAAATCCTTTCAACCAGGACAAAGGGTTTATTAAATCCATGCTGTGAATAAAAAGAATTTAGAAGCATAGAATCCTCATGGCTGAAAAGGACCTTCATGATCATCAAGTCCAGCCCTCATCCCAACAGCTCCCTAACTCCTAGACCATGGCCTCAAGTGCTTTAGCTACTCATTTTTTAAATACCTCCAGAGACAGTGATGCCACCACTTCCCTGGGCAGCCTGTTCCAGTGCCCAACCACTTTCTTAGGAAAGAACTTCCTCCCAAGATCCAATCTAAACCTCCCCTGAAGCAGGGGAGCTCAGAAGTCTTTTCCAGCCTCAGTAATTCTGTCATTCTGCAATTCTGTACCTTTGCTTTTATTTTTCTTTTCCATTTTCCTGGCTAGTAGTCATTCCTGCTTTCTGGATGGTGTGTTAGTAGTTTGTGTTTGCTGTAGTCACTTGGATAAACTTGAATTTCCATCCAGAGAGTTATTTACAAACTGTTTGCTCTGACTGTTCACCCTTGCTCTGTTAAACAGTTGCTTTGGTTCATTGTATTGAATCTAATTAAGCAGCATCAATCCCAATGCGTGCAGTATCTACCAGTGACAATGCTACCTACCAGTTCCTTCTCTGACTGGCATCAGGAGGCACTCTGGCAGGTCACACTGCATGGACGAGCTGCAGCATCTTTCTTTTTATTGAAACTGAAGTAGAAAACGGAGTAAAACTAGTGCAGACATACCAGACCAAATCTACTGTTCTGTGACTTGTTTGATATCGACCGCTGTCTTGTTTCATGCTGTGGTAGAAAAGGAAGTCACGTTGCTGTTGTAAAGGCCTTCTAAGTGCACTGTTGGAAGATGCACTGGTGCAGCTGGTCTGGTTGAGAGCTGTTTATTGTAAGCTCGTTTCACATAAAAGCGTGATGGTACAACGTTCACAGATGCATAGAACGGTTCAGGTTGGAAAGGACCTTAAAGATCATCTAGTTCCAGCCCCACTGCCATGAGCAGGGACACCCCCCACTAGACCAGACTGCTCAAGGCTCCATCCAATCTGGCCTTGAACACTTCCAGGAAAGGGACAGCCACAACCACCCTAGGCAACCTGTTCTAGTGTCTCAGCAGCCTCCTTGTGAAGAATTTCCTCCTGACTTGCAGTCTAACCATTTATTTCTCTGGTTTTGGTGTGTTTAAGACAATACTTGAACTGTATCCACCACATCTAGCCGTTTTTATGATCATTTTAATAAAAGTGCTAAGCTTTTACCTGATTTGATTTAGCCCTTGCATCTCTCGCACCATTATTCTCTCAAAAGCCAGAGATGTAGGTCTTTGAACATCCCTATGTTGATGTGTTTTGTTCTTCTCTGCTTTCCTTTCACAGTTCCCCTCTTAAACTGTGCTCACTATTACTATGGTAATATGTTTATCCTGAAGTAAATCACAAATAAAGCAAAGCTCCTGTGGCATCTATGAATCATATTCCCCTTCAGAGATTCCTAATTCACCATCCAAAATTCTTTGTTTCTCATAAGATGGAATTCATCCCATCGTTGCTGAAAGTATTACATCAGTAGGTTAGAAATGCATCTAGAGACCTAAAGCCATCCACTCATGCTGTTGTTTTCCCGAAGTTTGTTGATGTTGTTCGTTTGGTTAAGTATGGTATCTTAATTTTATGGTTTCCCCTCAATTTCTGTGTGAGAATCCTGGTATTAGGTTTCTAAACCTGCAGCTTAGCATACAAAGATATGCAAACGAGCTGTGTGAGGCTCCAAAAGAAGGAAGATAAAATGTACCCTGAAGATCAAAATCAAAGTGACAGCTCAACTGTGAAGCAGTCCGTTCCCACTTTTGGAGAGATAAGAGTTTTCTGAAGTACATTCTTAACAGGATCTGCTCACACACTTAGTGACAGCTCAAGTATGGCAGATACAGCCTGGGCAAAAAAAACCCCTAAAGGTGTAATTCCACCTTTCAGAAACAATGCAGTTCATTGTTTGGTTCACAGGTTTGCAGGTTGGAAGGGACCTCAGGGGGCATCTAGTCCAGCCTCTTAAAGCAGCATACAGTTGAAACGAGCTGGCCCAGAATCCTATCCGTCTGAGCCTCTGCTAGGGGGGAGAATTACATCCCTAGTCCTGCTGGCCACACTAATGCTGATCCAAGCCAGGATGCCATTGGCTTTTCGTGCCACCTGGGCACTCTGCTGGCTCTTCTTCAGCCGGTTGTCAACCAGTGCTGCCAGGTCCCTCTGTGCCAGGCTGCTCTCCAGCCACTCCTCCCCCAGTCTGTAGCTCTGCTGGGGGTTCTTGTGGCCAAAGTGTGGGTCCATGTGCTTGGCCCTGCTCAACCTCATCCCGTTGGCCTCTGCCCATTGACCCAGCCTGTCCAGATCTCTCTGCAGCATCTTCCTCCCATCCAGCAGATTGACACTCCCTCCCCCCAACTTGTCATCGATGAATTTACTAAGGGGAGATTAAATCTCCTCACCTAGGTCATCACTAAAGATGTTGAACAGAACTGAGCCCAGCACTGATGCCCGGGGGACCCCACTACTCACTGGACACCAACTGGATGGGGCACCATTCACAACCAGTCCCTGTGCCCAATCATCCAACCAGATGGTTGCAGTATTTTTTGCATGATTTCTCAAAAGCTGACTTTTGCAGTCTGTTTTCTATTCATTAACTTTACAGGAACTGGTTGTGTTCACAGTGCCAGTAGAAAGCTTTCTGTGGAATAAGGCTCTTCTGAAAGTTGCTTGTGTTAAACCTGCAGGGGTTTGCTTGGCTTTGTGAAGAAGGCACAGAAAAAGGCATTTGGAATTGAAGCAGGAGATTACCAGCTCAGTGTTTGATACTGAAAGCAAATACAAGCTCAAACCTCGCTTTCCCTTACCTCATGTATCTTCCATGTTTTGTCTTAGAACTGCCTGTAACAGTTGGGGTTTTCTCCAAGCTCTCTTATTTCACATTACTATGATTTCTGGAATTTATTTGGGGCTTCCTGCAACACAAGGGTGCAACTAGCTGCTTCAGGAAAAAACTCCTTCAGTAAAGCAGCCATTGAAAGGTGACCTTAAGCCTAAAGGAATACATCTGGTGGAAAGCTTGTTCCTGACTTAGTATTTTGGAGAGCATACTAGATGTTATCAGTGCCTTCAGGCTCAGTGCCTGCTGTTTTTTTGCACATTTGGAGGATTATCATCTGAGGAGATTCTCAGGGACACGTGTTCCTTACCATGTGTGATGAAGGTCAAAAATCTCCCTCTGCTGAGCCTCCTCTCCACAATTCCCTAGAGATTTTTCTACAGTTGTGCAAAGTTAGCAGGGACTGGGGAAGAGTTTCCGGTGCCTGCTGGTGTCTGCATTCCTCCAAAGACATGTGTGAAGGCAGTGTGGCTGGATGTGTCCTGTCATACACTCCAGTTCCAGTCCCAGGGCTCTCTTTTAAGGTGGTGTGTAGGGCAGATGGCGTCTCTGAAGGCCTGTGGAGCTGTTGCTAGGTGAAGTGGTGGTTAGTAATGTCAGGAGTAATTGGTGCTGGGGCTTTCTGTGAATCTTGGTTCCTAGCTGAGAGGGTGTAAGCATTCGCTTCTGAAAAAAAAAACAAATGCTTCTCTCTCACTAAAAAAGGGAGCAAAATATACTTTGAGCTGAGCTATGAATTGCGTTTCACTCACATCTGGGTTACTCATTTGCAGAGGAGAGCAGAGTTCATGATTATATATCTTGATTTAAAGAGAAATGAGGAATACAACTTGAATGAGCTGATGTGTTAGGTGAGGAAGTGATACAAAAAGCTGGAGGGAAGGACTGGAATTACAAATTATAGCTCTGTGCTAGGATTGTTATTCAGGTTTTCACAGAAGACTTAAAACACAACCAGAGATTTTGTTATTGCTTGTTTTCTTTCAGAAAGGATGTATTACTGCACCTTGGAAGTTGGATTTTGCAAGAAGAAACTTTAGAGAATTCAGAACTTTAAAAAAATCACATTGGCAGAAGTGCTTTTCAATAGACACTCCTGAAAACCATCTGTACTCATGAAATGAAAAGGCATTTGAGTCAGGTGACAAAAAAAGCCTTGTTAATAAGACTCTTTCACGGTGTTCTTGTGACACCTCAGAGATTTTATTGTATTCCTAAAACCTCTTCAGCTGCCTTTCTCTAGTGATGTATTTGAAGGCATGACATTGCCTTTAAATTTGGCTTGTCCTTCCAATCTGTTACCATAACATGATCCAAAGCTCAAGTTGATGTCTGAAGAAAAGCGATTCACAGAATCATCCTGGTTGGAAAGGACCTCCTAGATCACAAAGTCCAACCAACAAAAAACCTCAATCTCTGAGAGACTGACAAACACAAACTGACCCGCTCCATGCTGGCACGGTTCTTCGACACCTCCAGGCATGGGGACTCCACCACCTCCCTGGGAAGGCTCTTCCAGCATCTCCCCACTCTGTCTGGAAAGAATTTCTTCCTAAGATTCCATCTAAACCTCCCCTGCCTCAACTGCAGACCAGTGCCCCTGCTTCTGTCAGCAGTCACCAAGGAGCAGAGGCCAACAGCCCCCCACTCCACAACCTCTCTTCAGGGAGTTGTAGAGGGCAATGAGGTTCCCCCTCAGCCTCCTCTTCTCCAAACTCACCCTGCCCAGCTCCCTCAGCCTCTCCTCATAGGACTGGTTCTCTCAACCTCTCATGAGCTGGGTAGCTCTGCTGTGGACCCATTCCAGCATCTCCCTGTCTTTCCTATAAGAAGCAAATAGGGAAACAAGAAAAATAAAATCACCAATGTTTGAAATGAGCTGCAGCATCGCTATGTGGGGCAGCATGAATGCCCAATGAAATCAGGAAAATGAAGGGAAAGAGAGGGCTCACATAGAAGGAATGGGTCAGAGTGTGATGTCCATGTGTGTTACAGCTGAGAATTTTCCTAGCGTAAGCAACACTCAGCCAAGTGCTTCGCATTACAAAAAGCCCTACTCAGCATTTGGAATTAGCCAGGCAAACTGACTTTTCTTACGCTCGACGTCTGCCGCAGTCTGTGGGTTTTATTCTTGTCTTCATATGGTTTAGCTGGTTTTGTTACGAGTTGTTTATTTTGCCCTTTGTTTGCATGCTATAAAACAGGAAAAATTGTGCGCTTTATCTGCTGAGCCCTGCCAGATATCAAAGCTAAGGCGTGGGGGGTTGTGGATTAGTGTTGGCGGGTATCTTGTTCTCTCTCCTTTGCCCTGTAACCAAGTGGATGAAAACCATTGATACTGATGGCACAGAGATCTGATCTAAACTGCTTGAGGTGAAGCATGGGAGATAAAGAAATTGAGACTAGATGTTGGTGCTACAAAGAAAGGCTGGGTTTGAAGGTTGGTGCTTTCTGAGAAGGAAAAGAAACCGTGGGATGAAGGAAAAGGAATAGTGGGATGAAGGGAAAGGTATAGTGGGATGAAGGGAAGTAAGTGATAGAGGAAATCAGCAATGAGGAGAAACAGCACACAGATCTGCACTTGGTGCAGCATCGTAATGAACATAGGCTTAAATTAGGTAAAACAATCTCTGATACCACTAAAATAAGGTGTCTCATTATATTTCTTTAACCCTTGTGAGCTTGAAGTCTTACTGTTAATAACCCTTTGAAGCAGTTAGTGTTGCCCTATATGCACACTTTAAAAAAGCCATGTTTTTGTTCTTCATCCATGTGCATATGTATTGCATCTTAACTGTCCTATTAGTTGAACTGTAAAACATGGAGTGGTCTTCACTATCACACAACTGAGAGGAAAGAAAATGCACTTAGGTGTTGGCAGTGGTTAAAGCTCTACAAAACAGCGCTCTAACAGAACAGTTGCTTCTGTCTCCATTGTGCACTTGTGTGGAAAGCTGGTAGTGCTTCCACAAGTTTAATAGAATTTAAATTGCTATAAAAAGTTATTAGCGCGGCACATTTTGCAAAGAAACATAAGTTATTGAAAAAGAAGGGGGGAAGAAATAGCATAGCAGTCTCTTAATAAGCTCAAATAAAATACAATGACTAATAGAGATAAAAATGTCATGAACCTTCCTGGCTACAGAAATACATAAGCAGCTCAGAAGCAGTTGCTGTAATGTGTTTGGTTAGCTCATGTTAACAAAGACCTCATTTGTTTTACTACCGGGGTTTTTTTTTTCATAGGCTCGAATATGCCATTTGTTTTGCCTGTTTTTTCACATGCTTGAATTGCCAAAGGGTATCTCAAATGTTCCATTCTTCCACTGGGGTGAAAACGTCTTTACAAATAATCTCTCAGTTCTTTTCAGCGACAGTATGTGAGAAATGTGGGTACACTGAGACAGGAAAGTTAAAAAAACCCAAGGCCTTGCTATGCTTCTTTCACCTGAATTCAGGCATCTGTCATATATGAGGAGAGAATCCTGAATTCACAGAGTTGGAAAAAAGCCAGTTTGAGAAACTCTGGCCTGCTGGCCTACTTTCAGATAGTATCTTCTGAAAAATAGCTTTAATCCATTTGTTTAGTGCATTATCCACGAAGAATAAGTAACCAGTTGCTGTACAAAAAATACCCCATGTTCCCAGAGCTTTCCCTACAATACCCAAATTACTTTAATCTCTTGCCATTGTTCCCTAGTGTTTATTTCCATTTAATTCAGATATTGCTGCAGTCTTCAGAATTCACCAACAAAAAAAACCCGCAATAAAGAGGCGTTTCTCTGTGCTAGATGCTCACAGCACTGAGTATCCCCTTCAGTTTCTGTGTTACTGAGCCTCTTCCATAGCCTTTTCTAGCCCGAACATCATAGAATCGTAGAATCACTAGG
>VZRI01008519.1:61179-71969 GCA_013397515.1 Upupa epops | reverse complement strand
TGGACTGCCCAGGATGGTGGTGGAGTCCCTCCGTCTGGAGGTGTTTAAGGACAGACTGGGCGTGGCCCTTAGTGCCCAGGTCTAGCACTAGTTGGAATGGACTGGCCAAAGAGAAATTCTTTCCAGAAAGAGTGGTTAGACACGGGAAGGGCTGTCCCAGGGAGGTGATGGAATCCCCATCTGTGGAGGTGTTGAAGAACCATGTGGTCATGGTGCTTCACGCCCTGCTGGAGTGGCAGCAGGGAGAGAATACATTTATGTTTGTCAGTCTCTCAGGTATTGATGGGTTTTTTTGGTGTGGGGATGGTTGGACTTGGGGATCTAAGAGGTCTTTTCCAACCATGTTTATTCTGTGATTCTTTAACTATTTGGTGGTATTAACTGCATTTCACCTTTATCTGACCTACCGCACTTGTTCTAATATATTAACTCCATCCTCAGAGAATTTAATCTACACCCTGCAGAACAGCTTTGTGTAAAATGCTGAAAAAATTGCTATTATGAAATAATTATAAAGAACTTGGTAGCAGCTGTCTGATCTCACATCAAATGCATCCTGTAACTCAGCGCCTGAAATAATCAGAGACCACTGATGTGAATTTCTCCGTATCTTACAAGCCTGCTGCTTGAAACTGAAACTTGGGTGGAAGACTTCCAAGTCAAAATCAAAAGCAGAAAAGACATTGCAGCCTTCTCCGAGTTGCTAATGCGATCAGAGATCCAAGTGCATTGGGGCATTTTAAAGCATCATTTGTCTCTTTTTTGTATTTAATAAAACATGAACAATAGATTTGCTTAGTTATGTGAAATAGGCAGAGTGGATCTGAACATCAGATCCTGTTGTGGCGCGCAGCTGTTCTCTGGGTATGCTGTTACAGACGTTAGAAATATTTTCATGTACAGACTGTAGGATAAGAACTCAGTCCTGACTCCCTGTAATATGTTAGAGAATGAATCAACACAAAGGGATTTCTGTGTACTCTGTCTGGAAATGGGGAGTGATAAAGCAGCAAGAGCGTGGCAGAAATGCTTCTGCATTCCCTTTGGAAGGCTGCTTTCCTTCTGATGGAAAGCCCAGCCTCAAAGCAGAGCTCTGCTCTCTTAGAGAGCCATACGAGCTGAATCCATATCATGAACTCCTGCTTTGGAAACACGAAAGGGTGTTTGCTGCACTGATAAGCACCAAACAAGTCCTATTCCTAGTCAGTTATTCTTGCTGCTATCTTGGATGGAGCTGAGCTGTGGGGCAGGGAAGAAGATTTCATGACTAAAGCTTTTAACACCCGATTCTTAAGGAGATATCTGATTTTTATAGTCCTACTTTTACTTCCATTGGACATAGTATTTTGCTTTCACATTGCCAAGTCAGATCAAACACACGAAGAATCTTTAGCTTTAAATTCACTCTGCTTCAGTATCAGCTTTTGTGAGTCAATATGTCAATACTCGGTGACAGTCCTATCCACATGCTTATCTCCAGCTCTCTTCTCTTCATAAGCTGCGTGTTTCTGTGGTGTTCTTTCAAAAGCATCACAAAAAAGTAGTCAATAAAATGACAAAATAAGCATACATGCCTCAGCATTTGTGATTTTAAAGAATCAGAGAATCACAGAATACTCCTCATTGGAAAGGACCTCCTAGATCCCCAAGTCCAACCATCCCCACACCAACACAAACTCTCCATCCCTGAGAGACTGACAGACACAACCTGACCCCCTCCATGCTGCCACTCCAGCAGGGCGTGAACCACCACGGTTCTTCAATGCCTCCAGGCATGGGGACTCCACCACCTCCCTGGGAAGGCCTTTCTAGTGCCTCTCANTTCTCCAGAGTAAACCTTCCTAGCTCCCTCAGCCTCTTCGTCACACAACTGGTTCTCTAAACCGCTCCTGAGCTGGGTAGCTCTGCTCTGGACCCATTCCAGCATCTCCCTGTCTTTCCTATCATGAGAGACCCAGAACCAAACGCAGCATTCAAGATGAGGCCTCACAAGGGCCAAGTCCAGGGGCACAAGAACTTCCCTTCTCCTGCTAACCATGGTATTCATGATCAAGGCCAGGCTGCTGGTGGCATTCTTGCCCCCCCTGGGCACCCTGCTGGCTCCTATGAAGCCGGCTGTCTCCCAGCACCCCCAGGTCCTGTTCTGATGGGCAGCCTTCAAGCTTACACGCAGAACATAGTTAGTTAGACGTCAGCAGTCTCAATAACACATTATAGCTTTGTTTACTCAAGGGCACACAATAATCTCTCATTTCAACTCTCAGCCAACATCTCCTTTGCTTAAACCCACAGGATCCCATCATGCGCTCAGGCTGCCTTTCACCTTGCAGGCATTGTTTTTGCACATACTTTCCATAATATAAATTTCCATCTCCTGCCAGCCCCAAACCAGAACCATTCTGTGAATCAAGAGTACAGTTATTTCATTACCCTTTAATTGACCAGCCTTGAAGTAACTTGTTTTTGCTGCTGTTGATCCAGAGGGCACAGGAATTGCTGAGCTCTGAGATGCTGATGGTGACAGTGAGGCACTGGAGTAGCCACATTTTCAGAACTGCAGAGACCCTCTTTCTGACAACATGCATCAAAAGACGTGAGAAATTCAGAGCTGTTTGTGGGTGGAGTGAATTATGTGGAATAAATTCGGTAAAAGACTTGTGTACAGGATATTCTCATCTCTGGGAAAAAAAGGGAGAAACAGAAAACAAGCAATCAAGTTCCTCTGTTTCTTCCACTTTCTTATTTTCAGGAAAAAATACAGCAAGCAGCAGTAAAAAAAAAAAAAACAGGAGAGAAATAGTGCATGTTTTGTTTGTTTATACACTGTCAGTTCTAGTCCATACATGGGATTGTCTCTTCCCTGCTTGTCCTGGTATTTCCTTCACAGAATCACAGAATCATTGAGGCTGGAAAAGCCCTCTGAGCTCAGCCAGCCCAGCCCAGGACCTGACAGCACCACAGCAGCCAGACCAGGGCACTAAGGGCCACAGCCAGGCTGTCCTTCAACACCTCCAGACACGGGGACTCCACCACCTCCCTGGGCAGTCCAGTCCAGGCTCTGAGCACCCTTTCCATGCGGAAGGGCTTCCTAACATCCAACTTAACCCTCTCCTGGTGCAGCTTCAGGCCCTGAAAGTGACTCAAAACCACAGCAACATGGTCTCCTGATGGTGATAGAGTCCACCAGAGTGGCCTCCAGCAGAGGAACAGAGCAAGAAAGAACTTGCCTCCTACCATGGAGTGCTCTCCCAGCCCAGGGGTATTCTGTGTCCTTGTATTCCCACTACCAAGTGAATGACCAGATGTCATTGTGGCAGATTTAGATAGAGAACATGGAGCTGAATTTAACTGCCCACACAATAGAGCTGGGTGAACATCTCATGGGAATATTTGCTTCAGTGCAAAAATGACCAGCATGGGCAAACTTAGTGAAAGCCCTTTGGAGCTTAAAGCATGACATTCAGTATCGTAGAATCATAACATTGTCTGAGTTGGAGAAGACCTTCAAGATCATTGAGTCCAACTATTAACCCAACTGTACTAAGCCCACTTCTAATCCATGTCCCTAAACTCCATGTTTGTTGTAGTGTTACAACTCTGAGGCAGTATTCCTAGCAGACATCAAGCAACAGAGATCACCAAACTAATACTGTCTGTGGAGTGGGAACAATTAATAGCATTATTAGAAACTGAGAGAACAAACTAAACCAACTCTGCCAAACCCAGTAACTCTTATCTCTTAAGTAACTCAAGAAACTCACCTCCTCTTCCCTTTGTGAATGAAAGTCTTTTGGAAAGCTACTCCACCTCCCATCGTTTCCAGTCAGGCACTGGAGGTTGATCTGTGTGATACGTACAGAGATCCCTGCTGTCCATGAGTACACCTGTGCTTGGAAGTCGATCACAGGTAGCCCAGCATGGAGGATATGCTGAGACAGAGCATCTTCCTCCTCTTCCATCTGTAAGAGATGAACGTGCTTGCTCTGTTTGGGAGTGGTGGGTGACCTTGCCGCCTATTCTCTAGCTTGATCATTTTATGAGCATCACAGAGCAGAGATACAGAGTCTTATACATAAGAGTGTGAAAATAAACCCAAGTTTGGAGGGCTGTATTTAATGCCTGTGGTGCCTCATTGTTTTTTGGAAAGCTGTTGCTTTACTCACCAAGTTGCTGAGAGATATAATCTGTTTCAGAAAGAACACTGAGGACAAGAAGAGGTTAAAATAGATGAAGTCAACACAGTGCTGGGCTCATACTGAATCTTTCCCTAAAACATAACCCTAATTTCAGTACCTACTAGAGGGACCAAGGCTTGGCTGTGTGTCACAGCTCGCTGGGGGTGACATTGTGAAAACAGTATCTGCTCTGTTCCTGGCAATGATTTTCAAAAACAATTTACACTTTATCTCTGTGACACCAAGAGATCACACACACATCAGCCAACACAGACAGGTATCAGGAGAGAATCAATGCCTGGCTTACTTCCCAAGATCTAGCCCCTAGTTTTATTACAGCTGACAGTGGAGCCAGCAGTTAAAGGACAACATGAGATGACCAATTTGTAGATAACACTAGTCTTTGCACACTGTCTGAGCCTGCTGGGGCACAGTTTCATTCAAAGTGATGATAGCGTCAAAAAAACTTGCAGCACAAACTTGCAAAGAGATTACCCAGTGTTGTCTGCCTAGCAAATGTTTTCGTAAACAGAGGGATAAAAGACGTCAGCAATAAGACTAACAAAACAAATAGCTATATACAACATACCACGCCAATAAATGTGCTTTTTAGCAACCAGAAGCAAAACCCAAACATAAACACATGAGGTGGGTATAAGACATGTGGTACTGGGGTAGAATTCCACATTTTCCATTCTCTTTAGGGGAGGCCACACATACTGTCTGTGAATGGGAAGCAGCTGGGGAGTCATTTTTATCAGCCTGAAACGTATACTCGCAATTGTCGGAGCAAGCTGTATTTTGCAAATTACAATACTTGCACTGCCAAGTGGAAAGAAGAGTTCAGTAATGAAAGGATTTAAAATTAAAAATAAAATATCCATTCTTTGTTCATTATCCTATTATAGAATTATAGAAACCTCATGGCTGGAAAGGATGTCCAGGATCACCAAGTTCAGCTCCCATCCCAGCAGCTCCCCAACCCCTCAGTGCTCTAGCTTCTTGCCTTTTAAACCCCTCCAGGGATGGGAACTCCACCACCTCCCTGGATAGCCTGTTCCAGTTGCCCAACCACTCTCCCAGCAAAAAACTTTTCCTCAGATTCAAACTAAACCTTCCCTGATGCAGCCTGAGGCCATTAGTAATTTGGGAGAAGAGACCAGCACCAGCCTTGCTACAACCTCCTTTGAGGTAGTTGTTGAGAGCTATAAGGTCTCCTCTCAGCCTCCTCTTTTCTAGACTAAACAACCCCAGTTTCCTCAGCCACCTCTCAGAGGGCCTGTTCTCCAACTCTCTCCCCAATATGTTGCCCTTCTCTGGCCCTGCTTCAGCATCTCAATGTCTTCTTAAAATGCAATTCATGTCACTTCTTTGCAGTCTTCCACCCATTCACCTGAGTATGAAATTCTGACGGAGTTTCTGTTCTCTCAACCATGTCTTNGTGTCACTTCTTTGCAGTCTTCCACCCATTCACCTGAGTATGAAATTCTGACGGAGTTTCTATTTCTCTCAACCATGTCTTCACAATTTGTGCCTCTGAAATTCACCATGACTTATGTTCAGTTTTGCTTCCCACTTGTTGTCTAGGACGCATGGTCTTTTAGCTTCTAAAGATTTCAAATGATTCTGGAGTCCTAATCCTAAATAACCCTGAGTGTTAGCAGAGGGAGACATCTCTTTCAGATGTTAGTATAAACCCTTAGTCCCTCGCTGGCCACTGTAGTCCCACATTTACACACATTACATGTAACATGTAGTCCCACATGTTACAAATCTGATGATNGCTGGCCACTGTAGTCCCACATTTTACACAGATGAAGGATGTGTGTGTAAATGAGCAGTGCCTTAGCATTGACTCTTTGTTAAAATCTGATGAGGAATATGCAGCCAGGATGATTAGATTAAAGGAAGTCCTACAAAATCCCCTTGCTTTTTAAAAATACCTTCGACCATGGTTCTATAATTTTCAGTAGACTCTTTTCAGATGAATATGAATGCTATCAGTTGTAACTCAAGAAGAAAGATGCTCCTGTGTGTCAGTGCAGCTGCTTTTCCTAGATATGGAAATGTGAAGGATCTGAGGTGGAAGTGTCTGTCACTGTTCTCTCCACAAGCCCGGCTTGAGCACAAATGGATTTAAAATAATCCTTACAAACACAGAAATAAAGGCTGGCTGCAACTGCAGGTGGCAGAGCCTTTGTCGACGAGGACTCCAGGCAAGCATATTGCCTTGCCTGTGGTCTTACAGAAGGCTGTGCACGCTACAGGGGATGTCAAATTGTTATGGGGTATTTGTGAAAGGCTGGGGATGGAGCCAGGGAGTGCCTCAGTCCAGTACTAAATGGAAAGGATGTCATCCTTTCCCTGCCCCATCGACTTTGTGCTTCTACTTTTCACACTATTTTGGGTTGTTTTTTTACTTTCTCTTCTTTTTTGCCCAATAATGATTGCATTCTCTGTCTTCTTCTTTCGATCCTGTTAGCCTTGGATTTGACAGGAAACCTGTGGTCATATCTGACTATGAGTCAGAACCCATCCTGAAACGCAGCTTATTTACCATATTGATAGCCTTGGGCTTTAGCTGATTTACTACTCATTCTGTAGAGCCATTTTTAAAACGCTGTGGCTTTACACACATATTAGATCTAAAATCTAGGTCACCCTTCTAAGTGAAGGGCAGAGAAGAGGTTTGCTCATTTCCTATTGAAAAATCATTTTTACTGGTTGACTTGATTATTTGAAAAGGGAAATAATTTAAAATATCAATAGTGAAGATAATTATGCAGTTTGAGTTCAGGACTGGTTTCTCAGCATTAGGTAGAGTATTGTTTAAATGCTATGGATGACAATGATTAAGGCAAGTAATTGAAAACCTCTTTAGAGTGCTGTGTCTGTAGCCCACTATTCTCCTAGGATACAGTCAGCCGCATACTGATGAGGGATTACTAATAGGTGTTGGTGTATGGAAGCTGTGAACTCAGCACTGGGTGCAGAAAAGATCCTTCTGAGCGGTTCGTAACTGTTTTGAAGCATGACACATTGTTTGATTTTACATAAATTAACATTTCCTGGGAGGCACTGGGTAGCTGTTAATCATTTTTCATGGTCCAATTTTCAGCCTTCCTTGTTTCTTGGGCATTTCTGTACCAGTCCTTCATTACCTGGTACCAATCCTTTGCATATACAAACACACAGAAAAAGTAGATGTTCTTTTATTTACAGGATCATCAAGTCCAGCCCTCCTCCCAACATCTCCCTAACCGCTAGACCATTGCCACAAGTGCTCTATACACTCATTTTTTAAACACCTCCAGGGGTGGTGACTGTGATCACAGAATTACAGAACCATTGAGGCTGGAAAAGACCTCTAAGGTCATCAAGCCCAGCCTATGACCTGACATCATCACACTAAGTTAGACTACACACTAAGTGCCACATCCAGTCTTTGCTTAAACACCTCCAGGGATGGGGACTTCACCACCTCCCTGGGCAGCCTATTCATATATTCATAGATGCATAGAATGGTTCAGGTTGGAAAGGACCTTAAAGATCATCCAGTTCCAATCCCCCTGCCATGAGCAGGGACACCCCCCACTAGACCAGGCTGCTCAAGGACCCATCCAATCTGGCCTTCAATACTTCCAAGGAGCTGGGGGGCAGCCACAACCTCCCTGGGCAACCTGGTCCAGTGTCTCAGCACCCTTGGTGTGAAAAATTTCCTCCTGACTTCCAGTCTAATCCTCTCCTCTTCCAGTTTGAAACCATTCCCCCTGCTTCTACCACTGCAAGCGTGCTTTTAGGACATGCTTTCTCTCATCTCACTATAGATAGGTCAGATTCATCATTCTCTAGAAGTACTCATTCCTCTCAATTTTCTGTAGAAGTAGCTGAAAGAAGAGACAGCTGAATCATAGATACTGAAGCTTTCATGAGATCAGTCTCAAATTGCCTTGGCAATTCATACAGCTTCAGTGGGAGCACTTGTAAATATATCCAAGGAGACTTTTAGGACAACAACATTGAAGACAGTGATGGGCTGAGGTACTAAGTTGATAAAGTTATTAACAGCTTTGTGAATACAATTGCTGAATGATTAGCTCACAATTAATGGCCTGAATGTATCTCTAATTCATGTCTTAGCCTTAACATTTTTAAATGAAAGGTCAAGATGCTAATTTTCAGTTTCTTTCTCAAATAGGTTCACTTGGATATGAGGGAAATTGATGACTTTTTTACAGTTCATAGATTCCTCGACTGTTTCATGTTGGAAGGGACCGTAAAGATCATCTAGTTCCAATCCCTCTGCCATGAGCAGGGACACTCCCCCCAACTAGACCAGGGTGCTCAAGACCCCAGCCAATCTGGCCTTGAACAATTCCAGGGAGGGGACAGCCACAGCCTCTCTGGGCAACCTGGTCCAGTGTCCCAGCACCCTCCTGGTGAAGAGCTTCCTCCTGACTTCCAGTCTCAACCTCCCCTCTTCCAGCTGGAAACCATTCCCCCTGCTCCTACCACTCCAAGCCCTTGGAAACAGCCCCTCCCCAGCTTTCCTGTAGCCCCCTTCAGGGACTGGAAGGCTGCACTAAGATCTCCTTGCAGTCTCCTCCAGGCTCTCTATTGGAAACTGAAAAAGGGCTGGACTTGGTGGTCCTAGAGTTCCTTTCCAGCCATCATGACTCTATGATACAATAAAACTACAAAAAATACTACTACTGCCTACAAAACTGAGGACTCTTTCCCATTTCTATCTGATAAAGTCTATTTTTGCAGGTAAAATGGAGCTGCCTCCATTCTTTGGAGATCTCCCTGTACAAGATGTATTAATTTAGACTCTAAATTTAACAGGAAACTCTCCAGCTGTTTAATATTTTATTATTAGATCTAATCTTTTTATTCTGAACCACTGTATTGATAGACAAATCCAAGCCAGAACTTTAAGGCAGGATGCATTGCTCTTGTCACTAAACTACAAGTGACACTTCCCCTCACCCATGCAGTTCTGAATTACAACCACAAGTGTGACTCTCCTGACTCAGCTTGGCTTGATTTGGGATCCTTTGTATTTCCTTAAGCTTTCCATGGTCTGATTTCTTTTCCCCTGCCAAGAAAGAGAAAAGGAATCGTGTTTCCACGTCAGTTCTTCTCTGGGGTGTGTAATGTGAGGTTTGTTTAATGAGTTACATAAACAGATACTCAAAAAGTACCTCATCCACAAATTTCTGACCTGAACCACTGACAGTACCATTTACTCTTGATCTTTCTGCATGGAAAATGTTGAGTTAGGGGTTCTGTAGATCTTCACATGTCCAATAATTCTTGTAGTAACTGAGTTGTGTTTGTATTTCTTGTTGGATGTCAAGATTTCACTGAGATATCCAGTTCGGGGAGGACCTAAGCTCTGCCTTGCCCATTGTGGCACAGCTGCACTGCTGTCATACCATGCCTTTAGCAGCCCAGGGCATGATCGGGGAGGGAGCTGCCTGTATGGCACTACTCTCCATGTGGGAGTTCAGTCCAGCCAGCGTTGGGATCATGAGTATGTAAGGATTGTACATCTCATCTACAGCCTAATCCTGCTGGATCTTTTACTTTAGGGGCGTAGGGGACACAATTCTCCCCATGTTCTGGGCACTAGTGAGGCCTCCCCTCAAGTCCTGGGAGCAGTTCTGTGCCCCTCACTTCGAGAAAGAGATAGAGTGTCTGGAGTGGGTCCAGAGGAGAGCAATGAGTCTGGGGAAGGGTCTGGAGGGAACGGCTGATGAGGAGAGGCTGAGGGAGCTGCCAGTGTTTAGCCTGGAGAAGAGGAGACTCAGGAGGAACCTTCTCCCTCTCTATAACTACCTGAAGGGAAGTTGTAGACAGGTGGGGGTCGTGCTCTTCTCCAAGGCAACTAGTGAGGGCAGCGTCTGAAGATGTCAGGGGAGGGTTAGGTTGGATATTAGGAAGCCCTTCCTCATGGAGAGTGTGCTCAAAGCCTGGACTGCACTGCCTGGGGAGATGATGGAGTCCCCATCCCTGGAGGTGTTTAAGGACAGCCTGGCTGTGGCCCTTAGTGCCCTGGTCTGGCTGCTGTGGTGATGTCAGGTCCTGGGCTGGGCTGGATGAGCCCAGAGGTCATTTCCAGCCTCAATAATCCTGTGATTCTGTGTGACCTTTTGGTCACCAATTTTCTTCATGGAGGGTGCAGATCCAAAGAAGATGCCTGTTTATGGTGTGAGGTGGTGTTTGCTCAAAGCTGTGTTTCAACTGTACAGCGCGAGCAGAGATCAGACTGCAATGAATTTTGTGTCTCTCAGAGATTGGTCAGTTGTAAAGGCATTTCTCAGGCGCTGGCTAGTAACAGTAGTGGACCGTAAATCCCATGACAGAAGTCACTTGTGGGAAGTGTTAAACACTTTGGAAACAGCACTAATTCATCTGAGCTAATGGAATTAGTTCATAAATAAAAGGAAGATCAGTGAGCAGTATTGATTTTTTTTGGTCTGAATATAGTGACTGATGTTAGGAGAGCAAAGAGGAGAGAGGGAGGGAGGGCGGGAGGGAGGACAGAAGGAAGGAGAGAAGGAAGGAAGTAGGGAAGGAAGAAAGGAAGGGAGGGAGGAAGGAAGGAAGGAA
>VZRI01008519.1:37086-55497 GCA_013397515.1 Upupa epops | reverse complement strand
GGCAGCAGGGAGGGGGTCAGGCTGTGTCTGTCAGTCTCTCAGGGACTGAGGGGTTGTGTTGGGGTGGGGATGGTTGGACTGGGGGAGCTGGGAGGTCCTTTCCAACCAGGATTATTGTGTGATTCTGTGATAAAAATGAAGACAGATGAATATCTAATTATTAGGTGACACTCATTAAAGAGCAAGCAGAGTGGAGAACTATCAGCCACTATCTGCTTTGGATAATGCTTTTTAATCTCTCAGCTGCGGTGCTTTGTATGGTCACTGAAATAGCAATTCTTCTGCAAAAATAGGTAAGAAAATCACTGGGTTCATGTGAGGTTTGAAATTGCAGAAGAAGAGAACTTATCAACCATGAAAACACACAGTTAGGTTTTTCATGTGATTCTCTTACACAGCAGAAGAGCTGCTTTCAATGTTGTGCGAGAAGCTTCATTTATGTCAGAGGTTCTCAGCCAGGAACGACAGAGAGCAGCTAAACCACAGCATGTTCAGCACTAAAACGCTTTCCAATAAAAACAAGGCTGAAGTTTACTTGAAGTGATTGCTTGGCTGGCAGATAGGAGCTGTACTTTGCGTCTGGGAAAGCACGTAACAATAGGATGATTCGCTTTTACTCCAGTTCCACCAATGAAGTAATCACATTCTTGCCTGATAGTCAAATGGGAAAATAGTGGGGTTTATTTTATTTTGTTTTACTTTTATTTTATTTTATTTTATTTTATTTTATTTTATTTTATTTTATTTTGCTTCATATTATTTTACTTTATTTTATTGTAATGATTTTATTCTATTTTATTTTATTCTAATCTATTTTGGTTCCATTTTCTCTTTTCTTTTCTTTTCTTTTCTTTTCTTTTCTTTTCTTTTCTTTTCTTTCTTTTCTTTTCTTTTCTTTTCTTTTCTTTTCTTTTCTTTTCTTTTCTTTTCTTTTCTTTTCTTTTCTTTTCTTTTCTTTTCTTTTCTTTTCTTTTCTTTTCTTTTCTTTTCTCTTTTCCTTTCACTAATTTATTTTAATCTCTTTTCATTTATTCTGATCTGTTTTATTCTATTTTATTCATCCTCACCTATTTTCTTTTATTTTAATTATTTCATTTTCAAAGAAAAGTTACTAGTCAAATCATAATTTAAAACCAAACAAACAAAAAGACCCAGCATCTTCTATCTCTAATCTTTCACAGCCATCCTGCAGTAAAACTGCAACGAAAGAGTGTTTTCGGCGGTTATGCCTCAGATGGAATAACGGAGAGTAAAAACCGAACAGCACCCCCACGAAGCCTCTATAAAAGCAGACACTAATGTATGCTCTCTCCGTATGGAGTCACAAAAGCTAAAAGCATCTGTTAGTTCTCTGAGACCTAACAGACTGTGACAGGTACAGTGCATGCTCTAGTAACGAGACACAACGACTCGGGGTGGAGTTTATCCTTACTGGCAATTTTGTTTTGTTAGCCAGTGAAAGCGAGCCAGGAATAGCAACGATAAAGTAAATGAATGCTCAGACTGCTGCTGAGGATCTGAAGGAAGTGAGAAAGCAAACAGTCTTCTACAGAGAAGTAAAATCACTCAGAAAATGATGCTAAAAATCTTTCGGATTTAATGGAAATGGAAAACGTTTCTCTAGATTTGCTGAAGTATCTCCAGAATCCTGTGGAAGTGATAGGATTTTCCATTAGATTGCACGACCTACTGCAAAACCCTTTCATGTTAACGTTCTCTATCACATTATTATGTTTTCCTGGGCTTTTCTCTACAGAAGGCGTTTTTCAGCTCATAAATCCATTTCTTGCTCTCTGTCTTGTCAGCCTTTATGTTATTTCAGCATAGCTGTTCGTACCTAATGAATTTCTGCACTTCATTATTTGCATAAGTAGTTACGAAGCTTTTGTGTCCTTGCTTTACCTTTCTCCACAAGACTACACATGCTTGTGTCGAGTCCTGTGTCCAGTTCAGGGCCCCTCATGATAGGAAAGACAGGGAGATGCTGGAACTTATCANCAGAGTGGTTGGGCACTGGCAGGGCCTTCCCAGGGAGGTGGTGGAGTCCCCCTGCCTGGAGGTGTTGAAGAACCCTGTAGCCATGGTGCTTCACACCTTGCTGCAGTGGCAGCATGGAGGGGTTTAGTTTGTGCTTGTCAGTCTTTCAGGTGTTGAGGTTTTTTTGTTGTGGGGATGGTTGAACTCTGTGATTCTGTGATGTCCTATTTTAAAGAAGAATCTGTTGCACAGGTCTGTTTTTAAATTCAGATAGAGTCAACCCTTTGATGACTCTTACATAATTATTCAGAGAAACGAGGTTACAAGTATTGTAGAGCATGTTTTTGGTAACTGGCTGAGTTCATGACTGTGCCAACCACTACTATTGTATATATGTGACATAAGAAAGAGTCAGAGAAGGGCTGAGGTTGGCACAGACCTCTGGAGATCATCTGCTGAGCCAATTAGCTTCAGCAGATTATTCACAGTGGTGTTCAATTGGCTTTTGAGCATGTCCAAGCATGGAGACTCCACAACATCCCCAGGCCACCTTGTTCAGTGTTTGATCACTCTCAAAGTGAAATACTCATCTTGTGTTTATGTTAAACTTCCTGTATTTGATTTTGCACCCACTGCCTGTCATCCTGTCACTGGGCATTGCTGAGAGGATCCTGACTCCACCACTATTACTTCAGGCATCTGTACACATGGACAGGATCCCCTTAAGCCTTCTCTTCTCCAGGCTGAATAGTTTCAGCTCTCTGTCTCTCCTCATGTGTGAGATGGCCACTCTCTTAATAATTGTATATAATTAATACTGATCATATTCCCAGGTCATAGGAGGACTTGATCCCATAGTCTCTCTTTTATTGGGGCATCCAGTACAAGACCTAGCATTTGAGATATGTCTCAGGTGGGGTGAGCTGAGCACACAGTTCATCACCCTCAATCCATACGTCTTCAAATGGGACAGTGTTTGACAACATTGCTTCAAGAGCTCATTGCCAGCTTGTTGTACAGCAGGACTTCACAGTCCTCCTCTGAAACCTGGGCTGATATGTGGGGTTTTTACTGCTGATGTTCAGAACTTGATAGTTGCCTTCTTTGAACTTCAAGGTGAGTCCATTTCTCATACGTTTTGAGATCTTTCTGAAGTGTAGCACAACCATCTCCTGTACCAACTGCTTCTGTCACCTGAAAACACACTGAGGCTGCATCTAGTCCTACCATCCAGATTAATAAATAACTCCAACTGTATTGTCCCCAGCATCAACCCCAAGGGCACTTGACTAGTGACTGCCTTCCAGCTGGACTTTGTGCTGCTGATCACAACCCGTTGAGCTAGACAGCTCAGCCAGTCCAGCGTCCTCTTATCTGGCCTGTACTAAAGTCAACAGTATAAATGGCTCTGCCTTTAGGTTCTTCTGGAAACAAGATTACTATGTTCTAAGGGTAAAATTAGACACACATCATGGATATATTTTTCTGAGCAAAGCATGTGCAGTCTCTTACGGTTAGCATTCACAAAATTGTATGCACTGGCCTCCCTAGAGCTGAAAATATCCTTCCTCCTGAATTTAAGTAGCTAAGTAAATTTAACTTGGTCCTGCAAGGCTGTGCAGAGAGGCTGTGTGGATTTTTCCCACCCCGGTAAAAACGTTCTGTAACATTTAACGTAAGTAATAACCTTGGGCCGTTTGAAATTCAGTAGTAAGTACAATTTGCATGGAGTAAAATGTAGAAGAGCACAACACTAGTCTGTGACAACTACACCAAGGCAGCATTTCAGTCACTGTAACGACAAACAGGAGAAAAACATCTTATTGACTTATTCCAGGTTGTGTTTGCCAGTGCCAGTGACTCATTTTTGAGGCAGTCTGTGAACACCAACAGATATTGTTCAGTTACCTTGTCTGTGCAAAAACTGGAAGCTACTTCTGAGGCACCAATAAGAATGCTGCTTCTGGAGTTATTTTCAAGATGTTTTCTTGATGAGCATAGAAAAAGTTCACAGCTTTTTATTTCAGTATCAGTAGCAACCGCATCTCAGGGGAAGCAAGAAAGGAATCAGTTAGAAAGATGAAGGGCTAAAGCAGTATGCAAATACAGCAGTTGAAATGGGATTTGGCAAATTTAAAAGCTCTTGAAGCATTGAGAGTAGAGGGAGAGGTAGGATAGGGAAAAGGTTGTACCGATATCCACATGTATGTATTTGTCTACAGTAACAAGAATCATGGAATCATCATGGCTGGAAAGCATCACCAGCACCAGCAAATCCAGACCTCATCCCAATAATATTGCTGGTACCAGCCAGGATGCCTTTGGCCTTTTGTGCCACCTGGGCACCCTGCTGGCTCCTGTTCAGCCAGTTGTCAACCAGTCCTGCCAGGTCCCTCTCTGCCAGGCTGCTCTCCAGCCACTCATCCCCCAGTCTGTAGGGAACCCCCCCCCTGCTGGGGGTTCTTGTGGCCAAAGTGTAGGACCCTGTCCTTGGCCCTGTTCAACCTCACCCTGCTGGCCTCTGCCTGTTGACCCAGCCCATCCAGGTACCTCTGCAGCATCTTCCTCTCATCCAGCAAAAGGATCACAGTGCAGCATCTTATGTATCTCCACACCGGTGGGGAATGAAGATATCTCTGGCAGAAGAAGAAATATCTGTTAACAGTGGAGTCAGACTGCTGTTAATCGATAACCTGAAGCCCAGTGTTATGTGATTCCAACACAATCTGCCAGACTGAGAAATCTGGCTAGCTCATAATTCAGAGAGATATGATTCAGACACGGAAAGAGAGGGAATGGAGGGGAGAGTGGATCAATATTGGTGAATTTCATCTACAGCTGCCATCTGAAAGCCCCGATGGTTGAGCTTTCTGTAATTTGAAACATTAATCTGGATGATGTGCAGAGGTTGGGAAGATAAAAATGGAGCAGTAGATAAGAATGAAGCTTGTTAACATTTTTATCAGGCCCATCTTTCATTGTCATTCACATGAAAAGTGAAAAAGGTGAGCACAAAGATCTGCAGCTTCTCAATACACAAAGCCATCAAAGTGCACTCATACTCTTCCAGAAAGTTACTGTGCTTGCTCAGCAAAATAACAACTGAGAGAAACCAAAGGGAGAAGACAGTTGTCAGTAGCATCCTTTGGAAAAGCCTAACATGAAGGTATGGCTCATTCCACCACCATCAAGAAAACTCACACCACGTTTTTGAACTCAAGAGTGTTTTGTGAATACACACTTCAGACGTAATAAAACTCTTGGGTTCATGTTCTCATTGGACTTCACAGAATCACACAGCATTACAGAATAATCCTGGTTGGAAAGGACTTCCTAGATCCCTGAGTCCAACTATCCCCACACCAACAATAAACATCAATCCCTGAGAGACTGAAAACCACAAACTAACCCACTTCACTTGAGCAGGGCTGGAAGCGCCATAGCTACATGGTTCTTCAACACCTCCAGCAATGGGGACACCACCACCTCCCTGGGAAAGTCCTTCCAGTGTCTCCCACTCTTTCTGGAAACAATTTCTTCCTCAGATCCAATCTCAACCTCCCCTGCCTCAACTTCTGTCAGCAGTTACCAAGAAGAGGCCAACACCCACCCCTCTACAGCCTCCCTTCAGGCAGTTGTGGAAGGCAGTGGGGTTCCCCCTCAGCCTCCTTTTCTAAACCTTCCCAGCTCCGTCAGCTTCTCCTCATAGAACTTGTTCTCTAACTTGAGCTGCCTTAATAAAGCTGACCAGTGGCTATCTGGCAAAAATCCAGGTATTGTGCTGCAGCACAATGTGGAAGGGCTGGACAAAGGTGATTGCTGACCAGTGCAAGCACAATTTCTCCCTTCAGAGAGTTGTAGAGGTCAATGAGGTCCCCTCTCAGCCTCCTCTTCTCCACTTCAGCACAGAATGAGCCTTAATAAGGCAGTTCTTTACACAGGGGTGAGAGCTCTTGTGCTGTAAGACGGAGGCAGGATAAATCTATTCGAAAGACCAAACTCATTTGAAGTGTAAAATAGCAGCAGATGTAAATTTGTAATCATCTCAGACTCTTTCCAGGTTGAAAATAATTCGCTCACTGGAAGGAAAAGAGAAAAAATAGGTGTTGGCTAATTTGAATTGTCATTGATTTGATTCCATTTTGATTCCGTCAAGATTGTCTGGGGCTTTTTATGCAAAAAAGTTTCTTCTTTTGATTAGTGTTCTTCCATCCCCTGGATATCAGCTATAAATCACAGAAGAAAGATGACAAAGTTTGGTTATGTTTGAATGCCTTTTGTAATTCCATTTTGTCTCATTTACACCCTAATCAAATAAATCCTGCTGGAAGTTAACCAAGGGACAAAGCTGGAGCAAATGACAGTAAATCAAGCTCTGATTTTCCTGACAAACTTTTAAGCTTTGTAGGACAAGTGTTTAGTTTCTACTGAAGAGAAGGCTCAGATACCTCAAGAACTTTGAGGCTCACAGAAAGGTTCATCACACACTACAAGGGGCTGCCCAGGGAGGTGGTGGAGTCCCCATCCCTGGAGGTGTTTAAGGGCAGACTAGCTGTGGCCCTTAGTTGCCTGGTCTGGCTGATATGGTGATGTCAGGTCCTATGCTGGGCTGGATGAGCTCAGAGGTCTTTTCCAGCCTCAATAATTCAGTGATGCTGTGATTTCAGTATCAAAGTGCAAGAGATTGCAGGGCTGCCCTGCCAGAGCTCTGCCTGCTGTCAAGTCAGTGGCGTTTCTTACAGGCTAGCACTAGCCTATCACAGAATCACAGTGGCAGGTATTGAAAGATCATCCAGTCCAATCTCCCTGCTGGAGCAGGATCACCTAGATCAAGTGTCACAGGAACAGTCCAGATAGGTTTTAAATGTCTTCAGAGAAGGGGACTCCACAACCTACCTGGGCAACCTCTTCCAGTCGTCTTTCACACTCACTGTGAAGAAGTTTCTTCTCATATTTATGTGGAACCTCCTGTATTCCAGCTGACACCCATTGTGACTTATTTCATACAGGGCAGGAATACAGTTAGTTAACAGTACCTTCTTCTGTTCCCAGGTCATGATTCCTACATATGATCACTTCAAGTTTCCTTGCTATTTGTTTTGTTTACATATGAAGAAGAGATCCATGTGAATGTAAGAGGAGACCTGGCTGAACTGTAAATTCCTCAAGGACAGAACATCAGCAGCTGTGCATCAGTGCCTTTCTGAGCCTGGCAACAACACAGTGAGATCTAGGGAGATGTTTCTAACCATGAAGTTATTCACCAGGAAAAAAAAATAGCTTTGTGACATTTCAATTAATTCATTATTTTGGCGTTGAGCTGACTGAGAAAACAAAACACAGGGTTCTTATTTTAAGGAAGCAGTAGGTTCATTCAGATAGACTGTACTCAAGGTGTTTCAACCCCTTAAGACCCAATTCCGTGGTCAAATTTTAGCCTAATGTAACTTTTCGCCTTTTCCCAACATAAATTCCTTGATTTTGTTTTTCTGTTCTTCACTTTCATCATCAAAACAGTTAGCAGCTCTCACAGCTATGTTGCTATCCCTCAGTGTGTGATCACAATCATGTTTCTCTGGAACTTTTAGAACATCTCAGGCTTGCTTACTGCTACCAGGCTCTATTTACAGAATCAAAGAATAATTGGAAAGGATCTCCTAGATCCCAGAATCCAACAAGCCCCACACCAACACAAAACCTCAATCCCTGAGAGACTGACAAACACCAATTAACCCCATCCATGCAGGGCGTGAAGAACCGTGACTACACAGTTCTTGAATGCCTCCAGAGATGGCAACTCCATCACCTCTCTGGGAAGGCCCTTCCAGTGTCTCCCCACTTCTTCTGCAAAAAATTTTCCCTTAAGGTCCAATCTAACCCTCCCCTGCCTCAACTTCAGATCAGTGCCCCTGCTGCTGTCAGCAGGCACCAAGGAGAAGAGGCCAACACCCACCTCTTGACAACCTCCCATCAGGCAGTTGTGGAAACAAATGAGGTCTCCCCTCAGCCTCCTCTTCTCCAGACTAAATCTGCCCAGCTCCCCCAGCCTCTCCTCATAGGACTGGTTCTCTCAACCCCTCATGAGCTGGGTCCTCTGGACCCGTTCCAGCATCTCCATGTCTTTCCTATTGTGAGTGGCCCAGAACCGAACAGAGTAGAATATTTAAGGCAAAAAAGAGACATTAAATAGAGAACAAAATGACAAATACTACAAGCCAGCATTTCTCACTGTGCCAATGTTCTCTTTGACCTTTCCCATGATGTTACCATGTCACATCGCTGCAGCTTTGGCCTATTTCCTGCATAGCCTCCACTGAAGCGATGGAAATAAACATCTTACATAACAGTCCGGCTGTGCACTCAGCTTTTTTCCTTTTTGTAGTCTCCTCTTTCTTTTTTTCCTTCTTTTTTTCCTGAAGGAGATTTTCCCAGCATGAATTCTGCACATACAATTAACATTTGCCAAATTCCATCTTCAAAATCTGTTAGGGTTTATAAGGAGATTAAGAGACAGAGCTGCTGTGTTTCATCACCCTTCCCCTGTAATCACACAGCTTTGCGCTAGGAAGGAGAGCAAGAGGCAGGTGAAAACTGCAGAAATACCCTGGAAAGGAGAACTAAAAGGACTGTGACTGCCAGACTTCGTGGTGCTGGGGTTATTTAATGCCTACCCTTTCAGGAAAGAGCAAAGACCGAGTACAGGCTACACTCACAGACATAAAAACTATCCCGCCCTGCTTGCTTTTGCTGTTGTATTAATAGCAAAGAGAAGGAGGAACAGTGGCTCCTATATTTGTGTGGAGTGCATGTGTAGTGCAGTGAAAGGCTAGGTAGGAAATACTCCCAGAAAAGAATCAAATACAGAAATCATTGTTACTGAATTAAATACAGAAATGGGTGCAAATATGCCAGGAAAAAAGAAAACCCAAGCAGAATATGTGCAATGCATTGGCTAGTGTTGAAGGAGAGCCTGGCTGTGGCACTTAGTGCCCTGGTCTGGCTGCTGTGGTGCTGTCAGGTCCTGGGCTGGGCTGGAGGAGCTCAGGGGGCTTTTGCAACCTCAATAATCCTGTGATTCTGTGTTTACCATGTCCAGCCACAGGCTTTGGAAATTGGGAAAGGTGGCACAGAAAAGTTTGCAATATTTTCAGTTATTTACTTGTGCAATTTTCATCTGGAATCGTGTCCTGCTCTGGGCCCCTCAGTTCCAGACTGACTCAGAACTGCTTGAGAGAGTTAAGCACAGAGCCATGAAGAGGATGAAGGGATGGGAGCATCTCCCTGCTGAGGAAAGGCTGAGGGAGCTGGGGCTCTTGAGCTTGGAAAAAAGGAGACTGAGGGGTGACCCCATGGGAGGTGATCAATATGGAAAGGGTGGGGGTCAGCAGGAAGGTGCCAGGCTCTGCTCAGTGGCACCCAGTGCNCCTCCATGCTGCTACTCCAGTAGGGCATGAAGCACCATGCTTCTTCAATGCCTCCAGAGATGGCAACTCCACCACCTCCCTGGGAAGGCCCTGCCAGTGTCCAACCACTCTGGCTGCAGAGAATCTCTGCCTCAGAGCCAGTCTGACCCTCCCCTGCCTCAACTGCAGAGCAGTGCCCCTGCTGCTGTCAGCAGGCACCAAGGAGAAGAGGCCAACAGCCACCCCTCCACAACCTCCCTTTCAGGGAGTTGTAGAGGGCAATGAAGTGCCCCCACAGCCTCCTCTTCTCCAAACTCACCCTGCCCAGCTCCCTCAGCCTCTCCTCATACGACTGGTTCTCTCAAATCCTCACGAGCTTGGTAGGACATTAGGGATCAGAATCATTAGGGATCAGAACGGACCTTGAAAGATCATCCAGTCCAACACCCCTGCCACAGCAGGATCACCCAGACCAAGCTGCACAGGAACACATCCAGGCGGGTCTGGAACGTCTCCAGAGAAGAACTTTTAATGTTGCTGTATTAAAAGTGAAGATTAGTGAAGAAATCTTTGCCATGCCTCACACAAAATGAAGTGTCTTCTTTTCACCTTTAATCATTAAGCAACACCTAAATCTATGTATTTTAATTAACCTAATCATGTATGACTTTGCAAGATCAACCTGTGGTACTATAGAAGTTCATTAGCAGTCCGTCAGCAGCCTCACCCACCCTTTGTGAGTTTGGAAAGACCCTGTTTCCAACTGCAAACTGCAGGGTAAATGCAGACTGACTTTCTCCATGGCCAATCCAGTGCATGAACAACCATGTCATCAATTTACAGCACCGTTGAACTCATTACCTCTGTCAGCAGGACATGTTATTCTGGTTTTAATAGATCTCTTCAATATTTACTTCCCTCTGGACACAGCATCTATTCTACTCAACATGCTGGTTAATGCTATGTGATTGTAGGAATAATTCTTTAGCTGTTCTCCTTCCTGTCTTAGTAAAAGCTACCTAAGGTAAGGTTTAACCTCACTGGATCAGATCACTTACATGTTATTTCTGAGGCAAAAATCCTTTACTTCTTGCTTCTTCCAATCTTTCTTTCCCCCCCCAGAGATTACATTAGCAGTTGGAAGCATTAGGAATGATGCTATAAAAGAGGTCCCATCCTCTAAACAGCCAATGAATTGGAAATGCCAATAAAACTTCAAATTTTATTAGTGTATTTTCTATCTTGCTTTCCAGTTGGGTACATATTTGTGTCTATAAAATACAAACCAAATAATTGAAAGATTCCTTTAATGGATGGTCATTTTATTTACCCCGTGGGTCTAATACCTGTAAAGCGAGAACACTCGCAACTGATTCTTGATGTATTTATTGTGCTGGATACAAGCCAGACTGCAAATCCTAACGTTAAACTACAGACCAGCATGTCACATTAGTTGAGGATGCATCAGGGACCTTCAGAGTTGGCAGAAACGCTCTTAATTCACATTTCATTTCAAAGGAATGGCAGTTAGTGAAGGGTCCTTAAAATAAATAAAGTTAAATTAAATCCAGGCAAGTGAAAGAGCGCTCAATGTCTATCCAAATAAACTTCTTCCATGCACCACAACATTCCCAGACTGTAGACACTGTGTTGTTTTTAGATTGGATTTGAAATGGCAGGGAGCAATCTAAATTTCCCCTGATGAAGGGAAATACAAACAACGATGTTTTGGAAGAGTATGCAGGTAAACTTGACAAGGCCATGCTATAGGGAAGATAACCCCATCTGAGATAAAAGCTTTCAATTCTCTGCTTCTTTTGTGTGTCCTTGATCACTGACTGGCTTTAATTTCTTAGGAAATTACTCTGACAGGCAATTAGCTGAAACAAAAGCTGCTCCTGAGTCTGCAAAGTAAGAATAGAAGGAAAAAGCACCTGCTAGTGTTGTTTATAGAGTCATAGTATCATAGTTTCATCACGGCTGGAAAGGACCTCCAGGATCACCAAGTCCAGCCCTCATCCCAGCATCTCCCTAATCCCTAGACCATGGCCTCAAGTTTCCCTTTGCCTTTTATAGCAAAGTGACCGTGTGCCCATTCTTATTGTAAACAAAATGCTGTAGCCATTGAATTTGTGCTGTGATATATATCATACAGGTGGAGGGTGACCTCCTGCTTTAAGAAGTGGCTGTATTTTTCAGCTGCAGTCAGGACAATGATGGTCTTTCACCAAGCTGCTGAGGTTGTTGGTCCTCAACTCGTATTTCCACAGCTATGGTCCTGACCTCAATTCATGACATGTTGTCATTTTTCATTTGTGACTCTTACAGGGATTGCAAGCCCAAGGGGAATTCAGTTGCAGAATCAGGTTCACATGTGGAAGCAAAATCAAGGTTCATAAGGGAAGGAATATGACTGAACAGAGTGAGGTAGGAGGTAGTTCCATATGCCAGCAGGTGTAGGGAGATGATGGTGTCCCTGTACTCTGCAGCTCATGTCCTGGGTCCAGTTGTGGGTGCCACAGTATAAAAAGGACATTGAGGTACTTGAGTTAGGCTGGAGAAGGGCAATGAGGCTGGGGAGAGGGCTGGCAAACAGCCCCTGTGAGGAGCAGCGAGGGAGCTGGGGTTATTTAGTCTAGAGGGAATTGAGAGGAGACCTTATCATCTCTAGGAGACCTCCAGATGGGGTCTCACGAGTTCTTGCCTTTGATAGCAATATGGGTTCCATCTCTTGAATTTGCATCAATGTGAATTTTTGCATCAGGATCTGTGCTGACAGTATTGGATGCTTTTGTGGGAATGTGGGAACAGAGGGCTCAAGAGGACCATCCAAGCCCTCAAATCCAGTTCTCGGTGATCTTAGTAAACGTAGCAACATCGATCAGGTATTGAGGTTTGTTGTTGGGGTGGGGATGGTTGGACTTGGGGATCTATGAACACCTTTCCAACCAGGATTATTCTGTGGTTCTTTGTTAAATTAGATGTCTACTTGCATGAGCATTTGATGGTCAGTGTGAAGAAGGAGTACATTAACATCTCCTTAAATCAGCTATCTAAAACGGGTTGGACTTTTGCACCTTAAAAATGTTGACTTGATTTATTGATTATAAAGAGATCTAACTTACCTGACTCCACGGTAGATGCTTGCAGTATAAATGAAACCTCAATTATTATCATGTGTAAAAACTGTAAGAAATCTTTCATCGATTGGAATCAGAAGCCTTTTTTTCCCCAAATAAATTTTATTACCTTCCCTTTTCTTTCCCCTCAGAGCGACAGGCAGAGCAGATGCATTTCCGAAGCACCTATGTATTTTTGTCTCATTCATTCCACTAAAATTGGGAAAAAACCCCCAACCCTTCTAATTGAAAAGGAATGAATAATGATAACTGCAAATTGTGTTTCCCACCTGTGATTTGAGCCCATACTCAAGTGTTAGCAATACAGAAATTGAATTTTCTTGAGAGGAGAAGTACTATTACTCATTATATTATATATGATTAACGTGTGATTACTTTGAGAGGAAAATATCTTGTCATTCCAGGGTATTTTCTCCAGACTCATTGTCAGGCAAATTATCAAAGCTGTTATTTGAAGTTTCACACAGACTAAAAGCTCTTTTCAGAATCAAATCCTATTGCAGTCTTTAAAAAGCTGCTCTTAAGTGTTCATCGGTCCATTGATGCTTGAAAACGGTGTCTTGTTAACACATCTGTAAGGGAAAAGGAATCACAGAATCATCCTGCTTGGATAGGACCTCCTAGATCCCTGAGTCCAACCATCCCCACCCCAACAATAAACTTCAAGACCTGAGAGACTGACAGACACAACCTGACCCTCTCCCTGCTGNCACTGAGCAGAGCCTCGCTCCTTCCTCCAGACCCCCACCCTTTCCATATTGATCAACATTCATGAGGTCACCCCTCAGTCTCCTTTTTCCCAAGCTCAAGAGACCCAGCTCCTTCAGCTGAGCCAGGGGAGGCTCCACTCCCTTCCTCATCTTTGTGGCTCTGCACTGGACTCTCTCAAGCAGCTGTGTGTCCTTCTGGAACTGATGGGCCCAGAATCTTCTAGAAAGTCTGTTCAAGGCTTCCTATAGTGCTTCAATGAAGTTGCAGAAGAAATAAAAGAGAATAGTCCATTGGCACTCTGAGGCTTCTGTGCTCTAAAGCTCTGGTGCATTCATCTTCTCACAAGACTGTTAAACAAAGTCCTTAAATGCAATATCCTCTGCAAAATTATTCCAGTAAAACCCAGCCTTTCCACATTCTTACTCTCCCCCTCATTGTTTTCAAGATACCGTGCTTTATTGCAGTCCTCTCCCCGTGATGTATTTTCTCAGCCTTGAATTTTGCATTTTGAATCCTAAAGCTAAACTTTGCTAGGACAGCTGAGAGATTTAGACCTTCTGCATTAGCTGTCTGAATTTAGCAGTAAATTTCCCTATGGACTGGAAGAATTAGTTCTGGGTCTCTCGCTTCAAGAAAGAGATTGAGGGGCTGGAGTGGGTCCAGAGAAGAGCGATGAGGCTGGGGAAGGGACTGGAAGGAAAGGCTGATGAGGAGAGGCTGAGGGAGCTGGGTGGTGGGGTTAGCCTGGAGAAGATGAGATGCAGGGGGGACCTTCTCCCTCTCTGTAAATCCATGCAGGGAAGTTTTAGACAGCTGGGGGTCAGGCTCTTCTTCCAGGCAACTAGAAATAGGGTGAGAAGGCCGGGCCTGAAGCTGCCAGGGGAGGATTAGTTTAGATGTTAGGAAGCCCTTCCTCATGCAAAGGGCGCTCAGAGCCTGGACTGCACTGCCCAGGGAGGGGGTGGAGTCCCTGGAGGTGTTGAAGGACAGCCTGGCTGTGGCCCTTAGTGCCCTGGTCTCGATGCTGTCAGGTCCTGGGCTGGGCTGGATGATCTGAGGTCTTTTCCAGCCTCAATGATTCTATGATACTGTGACTTCTGTTCAGCCAAAGTGCTGTAGAGTTATGTGCTTTTTAACTGCAACAACAGAAATCAAACCAGTAGACATTCTGTGCCAAGCTTAGACTGAATTCTAAGAAAGGAGGATTTTTTAAGAGTATATTTTATGAATACATAAGCATCTGCTTCCTCAAGATGTCCCTTTGTTATACAATAAACTTACATTTTAAGAAACCTGAAGTTAGTTTTATTATCTCAACAGTAAAGACATCAATTGTGCTTACTGTTGGACTGTAGCTTACTGTTGGAACAATTGTGTCTACTGTTGGAACAGTATTTACCAGGAGTATTTACTGTTCATGGCATTGGTGATATTCTCTCAACCTCATAGGCATCTAAACAGCCACTCTGACTCTGAACCTCAAAAGCTGCCCTCTGCCCCTAGTAAGAAGCACAGTACTGTTGTATTCAGTGTTGAACATCTGAGAGAATATGAAAATTAGAGTTTGTTTGTTCAAAACTGCTGTGAATGCTGAAAGCGAATTATATTTGTATTGCAGCACGTCTGAGTATTTAAAATTATTACAACACAGTCCTGTAGAGAACTGTTGGAAGGTGTCCAGAGGAGGGCCATGAGGATGAGGGGAGGGCTGGAGCACCTCTNCCAGATTGGCTGGGGCCTTGAGCAGCCTGGTCTAGTGTGAGGTGTCCCTGCTCATGGCAGGGGGTTGGAACTAGTTGATCTTTAAGGTCCCTTCCAACCTGAACCATTCTAGGAATCTATGAATCTATGAATCTATGAATCTATGAATCTATGAATCCTTATCTCAAGATTAAGATCAATTCAATTTCTGTAAGAAAATGCCCTAGATTTACTGGTGATTCAGGCTATTGATTCATGTTTGTTCTTACCAAGACTGTGCTTTTGAAACAGATCTGCCAATCCTCTCACCTAAACATGCTTTTTTCCCCCTCATTTTGGTGTAGTCTTGGAGCATCTAAACCAGAATCCTTTAGGATGAAACTAAATCAGAAGCAGCCAGTCCTTCAGTAGCACCCAGACTGTATGCCAGCTGCTACCGGGTATTTATGGGGAAATAATGACTCAAAGTAGAATTCCTTTATTACACACACACTAGGCATTTGTTCCTCTATATCTCTGTTAACTCCTTAGGTTGAGAGCCACAGTCCTCCTGTTCCATGCATCATACTACTTGGGAATGTTACTATAGTGTCTTTAATGAAAAGAGCATGTGCTTGAAACTCAACTGCAGTTAAGTCCAAGGTCTGTTTTAAACATCAGTGAAGCTGCATTGATTAGTGTAACCTAAGAATCAGTGTCCAGTGAATTAACTCGGGAGATACATCTGAGAAAAAGATGCTACAGGCGTTGAATAGGCCATTTCTGGGCTTTTATTAGGCAGCTCTTACTCCTCAGATGGCTGGAGAGTATCTGCAATAAAAGCCACAAAGCAAGTGCTGAACCCCCCCAGTTCAAAACCCTTCCCTGCCCTTAAGTAACTGGGTGGGAGGGGGAAGAGAGGGGATGTTCTTGCTAATGTGGAACTATGATCCTTGAGGATTTCAACGCTGAAAGAAAACTCTATCAGATCAAAGAGATAACTAAAACAAAAGGTTATCTAACAAAAGGTTGTTTTCTAGATGCAGGCCTTGGCCATGCAAAAAGACCTTGGCTTCCTACATCTCTATCAGGCATCCCTACATTCCCACCAGACCCGTTGAGTAGAGACTCTCAGCAGGCATTTGGGTGCATAGCTTTCATTTCTGTGCCGATGAAACCCTAGTTTAATGGTTTCATGTAGCCACCAGATTTCATACTGAACCACTGCTGAGTTTCTTGAGACAAATGGAATGAAATCAACTATATTTCACTTGCTCGTGGTATCGCTCGTTATTGTTATTATTAGTGAGTGGCTTGGGGTTGTGGAGCGAATATTCCCCTCGTTAAAAAGATGAATGAGTTTGTTGTGTAGGGAGCAGTTAAACTCCTTACACTGTGCAGTTCCTATTTCTTTCCTAAGCGAGCAGGACTTGAGCTCTCCTAAAGCCCTGCCCTTTTGTTCTGGAGAGCAGAGTGGGTGATTACGCCCCTGGAGGACTCACCATCGAAATAAATAGATTCATTTTGTATTGTAGTAGTCAGCGAAGAATCCCCTGAGGCGAAGCATGAAATATGCTAAAATGCAATTATTGTTAACGTGGTCAGCAGGAGCAGGGAAGTTCTCGTGCTCTTGGACTCAGCCCTTGTGGGGCTTCATCTCAAGCCCTGTGTTCTGGGCCCCTCATTACAGCAAAGATATGGAGATTCTGGAACAGGTCCAGAGCAGAGCTACCAAGCTTGTGAGGGTTTCAGAGAACCAGGTGTATGAGGAGAGGCTGAGGGAGCTGGGCAGGGTGAGTTTGGAGAAGAGGAGGCTGAGGGGAGACCTCATTGTCCTCTCCAACTCCTTGAAGGGAGGGTGTGGAGGGGTGGCTGTTGGCCTCTTCTCCTTGGTGCCTGCTGACAGCAGCAGGGGCACTGCTCTGCAGTTGAGGCAGGGGAGGGTCAGATTGGATCTGAGGCAGAGATTCTCTGCAGCCAGAGTGGTTGGGCACTGGCAGGGCCTTCCCAGGGAGGTGGTGGAGTCCCCCTGCCTGGAGGTGTTGAGGAACCCTGTAGCCATGGTGCTTCCTGCCCTGCTCGAGGGGCAGCAGGGAGGGGGTCAGGTTGTGTCTGTCAGTCTCTCAGGGACTGAGGGGTTGTGTTGGGGTGGGGATGGTTGGACTGGGGGAGCTGGGAGCTCCTTTCCAACCAGGACTATTCTGTGGTTTTGTGACTTGTTAAGTAAACCAGCGTTGGTTTAATGTGAAGTAGGACTGGGACTCAGGGAAGTTTTGTAAGGTTCCTTTTTAGTTTGTCTCTTCTAGCACACCACTAGCATTTTCCAAGCATTCAAATACCTGTAGCAGAGCCTGTTAGTGTTGAAGAATTAAAAGCCTATTTTCAGCATTTTATTTTACAAATCCACACTTTTCTACCAGCTCTTTGAACTGGATAGACATTAACAGCTAACAGATTTTCCCTTATATCTCCCAGTTTGAAACCTGAACTGGTCAAGTCCACGTGGGTCAATGTGATCTTAGTCTAGCTGATGTGGTGATGCTGGGTCATAGGCTGGGCTGGGTGATCTCAGAGGTCTTTCCCAGCCTCAATAATTGAGGGACTTGTACCACTGAAGGATTTTGAAATGGATAAACGAGCAGCATATGGAACTCGGAGACCCGTGGTGTCCATCAACTTCTCCACTCAGGCATTTTTTACATGTATTAGACTCATTTATGAACCTTTCAGGCTGTACGTTCCATGCTCCCACCAACTAATGCCAGCCCAAATTTCCAATTAGAAATGCAGACCATCTGAAGAAAAGGCTGTTTCTTTTCACTTGCATTTCTCCCTCATTTATTTTTGTGTTTATTCACGAACTCTGGAGAACTGCAAATAGTACATTATGCCCCGTTCATTTGCAGCTCTCATTTTTATTGGGTTGCTCTGAATTGCAGTTTTTTTAAATCAGCATTGCTCTGTCACAAAAAGACATGTGTGTACATCTTGTATGCGGGGCTAATTTTGTACCAGAGTGAGTGCTAAGACGAGGTGCTAGAATGCTAATAGGGTATTTGTGAGATACGTAGCAGCAGAGCTGACAGGCAAACAGATTCTGACATACCATTTCAGAGTATTTTGTCATAAAATTAGCTTCGTGAAAATGTTGTTTAGCACTTTGGGCTCTTTGTTGGGGTTTTTTTTTTGGTTGGTTGGTTGGTTGGGTTGATTTCTTCTATTTTTTTTTTCTGAAGGCTTCTAAACAGAAACTTCTCATACAATCATAAAATTATAGAATAAAGGATGTCCAGGATCACCAAATCCATCCCTCATCCCAACAGCTCCCCAACCCCTAGACCATGGCCTCAAGTGCTCTAGGTACTCACCTTTTGAACACCTCCAGGGGTGGGGACTCCACCTCCAGTGCCCAACCGCTCTTTCAGGAAAAGATCCAACCTAAACCTCCCCTGATGCAACCTAAGACCACTTCCCCTCGTCCTATCATTAGGAATTTGGGA